>BMAW01128645.1:110500-151132 GCA_019974015.1 Nephila pilipes | reverse complement strand
TTTTTCCTGGTCCGATCGACTTAAAATTTTGACACGTTTCAAGCAAAGGTTAGTACTCTAGAAAGACCTGGTTATTGGTTTACTACGGTAACCTTTGGGGTATGGCCAAAGCATTCAGAAAAAAGCGAGTTCCTATCTCCGCCCTTAAAGGCCCAGCTAGTATCGCACTTAGTAACACTGAAAAATCAGAAATTTTGGCAGATTCACTACAAAACCAATTCAAATTAAATGACATAAACACACCTATTCACGACGATAATGTAAAGGATGTCGTTCATAACTATCTACAAAATGAAGAAAATTTCCGAAATCCGGATTACCCTCCACCACTAGCCTCAGAAATTGCAGATTACATAAAGAAAATAAAAATCAAAAAAGCACCAGGGAGAGAAGGCATCACCAATAAAATGATAAAAAACTTGCCACACCTCTGCATCTTTCAACTAAGAAACATCATTCACAATATGCTAGATCTCGGTTACTTCCCGGATTCCTGGAAAACCGCTGTTGTCATCCCTATCCTGAAACCGGGTAAGGATCCTACCCGACCCGAAAACTACAGACCAATTTCCTTATTACCAATCCTCAGCAAACTAGCCGAAAAAATAATCCACAATAGACTATCAAAATTTCTACAAGACCACGATATCATCATCCACGAACAACATGGATTCGTCCCGAAATTATCCACATCACACCAACTGCTCAGAGTAGTGGAATTCATCAAGACTGGATTTTACAAAAGTCAAAATACTGGTGTGGTCTTCCTGGATATCCAGAAAGCCTTTGACCGAGTCTGGCATACAGGTTTAATTTTCAAAATGATCAACTACAACACCCCTGCATATCTCGTAAAAATAATAAACTCATATCTACGCAATAGAAGCTTTCAAGTCACAGTTAATGAACAACTATCAAATCTAAGAAAAGTTGAAGCTGGAGTCCCGCAAGGAGGAATCCTCTCAACCACCTTGTTCAATTACTACGTGAACGACATCCCTAAACACCAAAATACAAAAATATGCATGTATGCAGATGACACTGCGATACTAGCAAGACACTACTTTTCACCAAAAATAGGCCAAGCACTAAACGAACACCTACAGAAACTAGAAGCATGGTACTCTACTTGGAAAATAGCCCTGAACGTTTCCAAGACAGAGGCCGTCTTCTTCTCCAGAAACTACAGAAAAATAGAACCAGACATTTTTCTGGAAAACAAAAATATACCCTGGTCTCTAGACACGAAATATCTTGGTGTAACGTTGGATAAAAAACTCACTTTTAAACAACACGTTCTACGAATTAAAAAGCAGTATAATTCTGCAGTAAATAATATTTTCCCCCTTATTTCGCGTAAATCTACATTAAGTAGACGTAATAAATTGCTTATCTACACCCTGATACTAAGACCTATCCTGACCTATGCTAGCCCAGTCTGGTCGCATTGTGCTGACACAACACTGGAATTATTAGAAAAATCCCAAAATTCCACCATTAGAATGATAGTAAGAGCACACTGGTACATGAGAAACACAGACATCAGATACTCAATTAAACTTCCAACGCTTAAAAACTTCATTAAAAAATTATCAGGAAATTTCTACCAAAAAATTGATACCTCGAGCAATAAAACCATTCAAGAAATAGAAAAGTACACCCCACTCAGAAACAACCCACAACTACACAGACCACGAGAAATTTTAATTCTTTAATTTCACTTATATTATAAAAACACTGGTAACACAAGCACACTCCTCACAAAATCTCACCCCTATGCACCCACCTATATATACAGAATTAACACACCACACCATCGACCAATCACAGAGCGCACTCTCACTGCGACCAGACTGAACAAGTAAGCAGGAATCCAATAGAGTACTGCTGCAATATCCTAAGCCTAAACTCATGAATTTCAACCATCTTCTCTTTTGGATTAATTTTAACAACACTAGTATTCAACTAGTGATATTCTAATATTAATAATATATATTCAGCATATTTTTCAAAATTAATTTCATATTTTCCAAAAAGCTATTGCACTGTAATTTTATTTTATTATCTTAATATCTAAATCTTAACTTCTGGGCAAGTGTAAAACCAAAATTCAGTCTCACCTCAAATAATAGCCAATTCACAGGGGATTAAAGCCCGAGAGGGTTATGTTCCCCGACAAAAATAGTCGATGATGGTTTACTACGAGCGCCATCTCTGGGTTAGTCTCGGGAGTTATTGATCGATGTGTTAGCGCTATGGCCTACGAGATTAACAAATTTAATGATTGACTATATCATTAGAAAGAAGCCGAATAACATCGGTAATATTGAAACATTGAAATCAGTTTATAAAGACAGAGATCAAGTGTATTACAGGGGACTTTCCTACAATCATTTTTATAGGAAGAAAACAAATGGAGTGAAAGAAGAAAGAAATAGGCTAGTATTTTCCGAAACAAGCAAAGCTGTTTATTATTATCCTTGTAAACTGTTTTCTTCGACATCATCTAAATTACTAACTGGTTTTCAAAACTGGAAAACAAAAACTGGCGCAGTTTATATTCCTTGCGCCAGTCATTCTTTAAATTTAGTTGGAAATTTGGCAGCAGAAAGTTGTAGCGATGCAATTAAATATTTTATGCTTGTGCAGAAGTTATTAAATTTTTTTTCTGTGTCAACCCATCGCTGGCGAATTTTAAATAAAAATCTGGAAAGGAATAAACATGCAATATCTGTGTTAAAAGTTTCAGATACCCGATGGTCAGCAAGAGCAGATGCCGCACGAGCTATAAGACTTGGTTATACACACATAAAAGAGACCCTGGCTGAAATCCGTGATACAAATGAGGAGAAAAAGATCACAATACTGGAGGCAACTTCCCTTTTGAAGCAGATGGGCAAGTATGAAACTTCCCCAATGACCGTGATTTGGGATACCATACTCCAGAGAGTGAGTGCTACTAGCCAATCATTACAATCAGTTGGGTGTGAGCTATTAAAAGGATCTAATCTACTGAAATCTTTAGAAAATTATATACAAAATTTCAGGAATGAATTTGGGAAAAGTAGATCTAGAAGCAATTGCTTTATCAGGGCTCTCATTTGAAAAGGAAGTTGGACAAGCTTGTAGGCAGCGAAGGAGAAAAATTATTTTCGGTGAAACTAAAGAAGGTCATGAATTTGAAAATAGGGAAAATTTCTTGGTCAACTCATTTT
The DNA here is from genome assembly GCA_019974015.1 of Nephila pilipes. Lineage (NCBI taxonomy): Eukaryota > Metazoa > Arthropoda > Arachnida > Araneae > Nephilidae > Nephila > Nephila pilipes. Next base: position 147,917 of record BMAW01128645.1, on the reverse strand, counting down.
ATGTCAAATGCGATACGACAAGTGCAGAACTATGTCGAAGAGTTGGAATATATGAAACTGTTATAGATAACTTTTTTGTATTTTTTGACGAGAGGTTACCTGAAATTAAGAAGAAAGCTGTACAAAAATTAAAGGATATCTACAAGGACGATATCGAATCGTTTAGTTTTGACGATGAATTGGATCAGTTTTTGCTATTTTTAAAAGAAAACAAAGATAATATGAACACTCCAATAGAAATTTATCGAGTTGCAAAACAAATGGTCTCAACTTTCCCTAATGTAGAGATGCTTTTAAAAATATTTTTAACTATACCGATATCAAATGGATCAGATGAGAGATCTTTTTCGGTTTTAAAGCGCGTTAAAAATTAATTTAGAAGTAGTATGGGAGAAGACAAACTGAACATTATGACCATATTATATATAGAACAAGATGTTTTGGACCAAATAGATACTGCAAAAATAATCGATGAATTTGCCCAAGAAAAATCAAGACATAAAGTTATATAGCAAAATTTTAAGCTTTTAAGTAAGGTTTTTTTTAATTCTTTAAAATAAAGTTAAATACTTTTTTGAACCTTGAATTTTTTTTATTAGCTATACATTTTATTTTGAGAATTTAAGGTCAGTGATTTTTTCACTATTTAAGTTTTTCGACTCTTCAGCTCATGAGGCCCCAAACCTTTTACCACCAGGGGCCTCCAACTAGCTTAATCCGCCTCTGGTAGTAACAGCATAAATGTTCACTCAACTGCCTTCTCGCAGTAATTCGTTTAGAGTTTTTTTATTTTCTCCCCTCTGCGCGTTCGAACAGCACGTTCTCGTTCCCGGAGCTCACTCTCCCTGCACACAAGCAAGAGCCGCAGCTTGTCGCCTCTGAACGCAGCGCCATCAGGTGGTTGGCGCTCGCTCCATCCTACAACTCGGCCACTCTTGACAATAGTTTTGTCCTCAAAACCTCCCTCACTCTTTCAACATCATATACTACTTGCAACACAAAAAAGACAAACACAGAAAAACATAATATGGTACATAAAATCTTTAAAGTCTTAAGTCGGAAGACCAAGGCTTCATGTGGTCGGCAGCTGAAGAGGTGTGACCATGTCCATCATGGGGCCCCACTTTTTCCACTTCGTACCGATCTTTTCCCTTGGTTGCCGTAATTCGGTATGGACCAAAAAATTTGGATCTAAGCTTTAGACCACTTCCAAATTGAGTGTGCTGTATGGCTACTAAGTCATTTACATTGTATACTCGTGTTTTCTTTCTTCTCTTGTTGTATGACTTTCTCGTTTCATATATAACTATTATAGCTATATATATTTTATATATAGATAGATATTCTTTCTTGTTTCATCTCTGATTTCTTCCCGATCCTTCATCAACATATCTGTTTCTTCTTTCACGAGAATTTCTATAATCTTCAGGTCCCCTCGATTTCGCATTTTGACATCAGTGAGGAGCTCAAAAGGTGTATTCTTTGAACTTCTGCACGTAGTACTGTTCAAGATCCTTTGTACATCTGCAATATACTTGTACCACTTCGTTGGATCTTCCAACGACAATTTTGCCAGTACTGGAATCAAAGTCTTGTGGATTCTTTCCACTTGTCCATTTCCTCTAGAAACACCAGCTGTGATCAATACATGATGGGTTTTCTCTTGAATGCAGTATTCTTCAAATTCTTTAAAGATGAAAGCCGAATCTCTATCGGGGATAACTCTGGAGGGATTTCCAAAAGTTACTTGTTGTAGTCTCAGTTTCTGCAACGCATCTTGTGTTAAAGTTGACTTTATTAGATACAACCATACAAATTTTGTAAATGCATCGATGATAGACAAAATGTGATTATAATTCTTGTTAGTGGACGTCAAAGGTCCAATAAAGTTGACATGATACGTACTTAAAGTACGCTCTCTTTAGGTATAGGATTCAGTAAACCTTCATTTTTCCCACGCTTTATTTAACATAAAATGCATTGTACACAGTTTGTGATGATTTTTTCTATTTGTCAAGTCCGCTAGAAGAAGCTGTGAACTACTCAACTTGTTAAAAAAGAATTTTGTAAATACATCGGTACGCTGTATTTGTAGTTGGAATTTATGAAGACGAACGAATAAAGTTTATTGCTATTTGTTTTTTAGTGAGAGTAATCCTTCTTTTGAGTTACTTTATTTGTCTAAAACCCATAGATCATATTTCACAGTCAAAAAATCTGAGCATCAAACATTTAAAGGAAGTCTTAAATTAATATATTGTTCTGTTAAGTGTCGATGCAAAGGCAACACTATTTGTTTCTTGAGGTTAGAAATACAAAAGTCCCTCTTCAACAGATCCTCCGTTTTAGACACTGCGAAGTGACCTTTGCTATGCACATCACGAATGATTTCAAATTCCAATACCTCCGGTACTTCAAGTAGTTCTCGACCACTGTCGCTTTTGTACGGTATGTCGTTTTTTATCACGAACTCTTCCCTCAGTCCTTGATCGACTGGGAGTTTGAGTAATTTGAGACGTTCATCACTATTTTGCGCTGCTGCAATCTTCGCGGTAATTTCTCCTTGAGAACAGGTAACCATCACAACATTTCTGCTCAATACGTCGACGTCCTTCATTTGTTGACCAGGACTATAAACCACTTCGTATTGGAATTCTTCTAGGAGTAGGGCCCCTCTGGCAACTTTAGGGTTCAGATCTTTCTTAAGCATAGTCTTTTGGAAGGCATTGCAGTCCGTAACTATTTTAACTTTAGATTCTAAAAGGTAGTTTCTAAATTTCTTGAGAGCTTCTACTATAACCAAGACTTCAAGTTCGTAGCAAAATAATTTTTCTTGTTGGGAAGTCGTCTTCTTACTCATAAAATGGATAGGGTGTAATTGACCTTCTCCAAAATCTTGTAGTAGCATCACCTAAACCATGGTTAGTGGCGTACATGTGTAATTCCAACGGTGCGCCTTGTTTGAAAATACGAAGCACAGGGCTAGTCGACAATATTTCCATAAATTTCTTATAGGATTATTTTTGTTCCGGTCCAAATATAAATTCTGCTTCATTGCGAAGAAAATCACTTAATGGCTCAGCTATTTTTGAATAATAGGCAATAAACTTTCTGAAGTATCCTGTCAGACCCAAAAAACTTTGAATTCCTTGAAGATTTTTGGGCTCTGGGAAATTTTGAACTGTTAGGGTTTTATTTAAAGAAGAGCGAATCGTACCATCTTCTATAACATATCCCAAAAATTCTATTTTTCTTTTTAAGAATTGGTATTTCTTAAAATTAATCTCTAATCCATATTCTTTGGATACTTTTAAAACGAGTTTCAATTTTTCTATACCTTCTTCATTACGAGCCGGTATAATAAAGTCATCTACATAAATTACAACAATATTCTTTCACATTAAATCCCTAAATATATGAAATATGAATCTCTTAAATACACCAGGCGACGTCGAAAGCCCGAAAGGAGCTCTCAAAAATTCATATAAACCGGAATGTGTTATAAAAATTAAATATTTTGTACATTTTTCTTCAACGGGAACATGAAAAATTCCGTTTTTTAAGTCAATAGTTGTGAAGACTTTTGCTTCTCGCAAATTATCTAAAACTTCTTCTATTTGAGTCATAGGAAATGAGTCTTTAATAACTTTTTTATTCAATTACCTAAAATCTATACACAAACGCGAAGAACCGTCTTTCTTTTTAGTCAAAAGAATAGGTGACGCATAATTTGAACACGAACGTTTTATTATTCCCTTTTTTAACCATTCATCAATTTGATTATCAACTATTTTTTGTTCTGCAAAAGAAATTATCCTGGATCGTTGCGAAACTAAGGTTTCATCTGTCAATATATTCATTTTTATTTCAGTGTTATGCGGCGTTTCATTTGGGCAATAACTCATGATTAAATCAAAAACAGTATTACGTAATCCTTTCTCAGCAATGTGGGATAAGTCTATCTCTTCACTCACCCCTGCTGAAATAAGAAACAAAAAACTTTCGCCTTGGGGAGGGGAAGAGATGCATTGCTCAATCGTCCGGTCGCCGGGATTCCCTCTCTTGCTTTCGTATGGAATGGACGCATTGGATCTCGATGGAAAACTCTAACCCTAACCTGGCCACCAAAGCCATGGACGCCGAGACAGCTATGCCGGAGAGCAACTTGTCAACGACTGAAAAAAGATGTACGTGAAGCCATCAAACTCCTGACTAAGAAGGTCACACTCCTTAATAGGAGACTGGACTATACTAAAGGACTCATAGATATTGAAATTGAACATGGTTCTCCTGCGAGTGACCCAGCAACACTGAACTTACTAGAGGAACGAAATGTACTCGAAGAGGAAATATCCAGAACATCAGGTGAGCTGAACTTTATTTCTAATTGCCCAGTTAATGGTAGTAACAATATTTCAAATATTATTAATGATAGGAATTTTATTTCAAAAGTTTATAAAGAAGTAATTATTCCAACCAACATAAACCTCCGCAAAAGACCTGCGGAATCTAGCTTAAGCAACGATAAGACTAAGCCTAACGATATCCAGCAAACACCTTTCAAAGCTCCTAAAGTACTAAATAAAACTGATAATGATGGATTCATAGTACCATCTAAAACGGCTAAGAATAATACTAGCAAAAGCTTAAATAAACCAACACCTATTAAAATGAGCAATAGTTTCAACGCTCTCGCGGCAGTAGATACCGAGGAAGCGGACGTTGTCCCCCCCACAACCACCCAAGATCCAACCAATCATGCTTCGGTTGACACAAAACTATAATTTACAAATACAAGCAGTAAACCGAGATTACCCGAAATCTGTCAGCAAACTTTCGGGCCAATATATCAAGATATCTCCTAAGACTGAAAATGATCACAGGGGAATTACTACCCTCCTTACTAATATGAAAGTTGAATATTTTATAATCCAACCGATAAACGAAAAACCCTTGAAAGTTTGTATCAAAGGCCTACCCATATATGCCGATATAGACGAAATTAAAGAGGACCTGAAAAACCAGGGCATCAAACCCGACTAAATAGTGCAGCTTAGGCAGCTAAAAACAAAGCATCCACTACATGGCGAAAGTCAGAAGAGACGACAAAGCACTTGACATATACAAAGTGCAAGCAATTACTTACATATCCGTAAAAATAGTTCCCTTCAAAAGGAAACAAGCCATCACGCAATGCTATAATTGCAATCACTTTCATCACTCGTCTCAGAACTGCCGAATGAATGCAAGATGTCTAAAAGATGGACAAAACCATCGCACCGTCGAGTGCGAAATCAAAGAAATAATCGAGCACCCAACTTGCATAAATTGCAAAGCTGAACATATGGCATCCTGGAGAGGCTGCCCCTTATTCCCGAAAAGAAAACCCAAAAAAGGCGAAGCAACCCAAAAAACTCTAGATAGAAACATCACAGCAACCAGACCAGTTATTGAAAACCTTCTTTTTTCGAATGTTTATAGTAATCCAAACCCTCAAGAGATGGCATCAAAAACGGTGCAAAATACAACCAAAGCTTTCAATCTGTTTGAACCGACAAAAGCCCTCATCAATCCCCAACCATTATTAATAAGAATAACCCGAACAGCTTTAACTTCCTCTCAGCAATAAATGAATTACAAAATTTATTTAACAAATTTCCCAACCTTTTTGAAGCTCTAAATAACATGTCTAAAGTAGACAACGATCCAGACAAACTTAATATATTCATCACAGGTGTAGTTACGATTCAACCCTCAACATGCAAATAAATTACACCCTCCACGGTCTCAAACTGGCTATTAAACTAAATTATCTACTGCCGCATACCCAACTTAAAAATTAAAATTTTTTTTCCAACTTGTTCAAATAAAAAATAGCACAATATCAACACCACTTTTTTAAATAACTAAGATATTCTAAATACCTCTTTCAATTACCTAACAAAATAAAACCAAAACATTTCTTTAACAGTAGGTTACTGTTGCTCATTTAATTAATTTAATTTTTGATGTTTTTAAAATTTTCATGATTTAATTTTTAAACTCCTAGGCAAGTGAAACAACCAAAGTTCTGTGTCACCCATAACTAATAGCCAATCTACTGGGGATTAAAATCCGTAAGGACTAGGCACCCCAATAAGTATTTTTCCGCTTTCGTCCGGTCGCCTGCTTTGGGAGAATTTGGTAATAACTCTAAGCATTTAGGGGAGAAAATTGCGTCTCCTACTAACTGTTGATAGACAACCGCACATAATTCTATGTTCTGATTTCTATCTAAAGAGAAGTTAAAACTAGCTATTTCGGCTTCTACAATATTTCCAAAACAACTTTTAATTTGTATGGATCCAGTGGATGATTTTCCAGGAAAGAGAGCTTTACTTAAAACAATTGGTTCACAATCAGAGTCTTTGAAGCTTTTTACTTTCTTCCCATCTATAAACAAATCATTATATTGTAATTGGTTTCTCACCGTGTTGACAGACATGTCTTTTAATCCGGATGAAGTTTTATTTAATGAATTTTCATTTTTTTTTTGAATGCATTTCGGGCAATTACGAGCAAAATGAAATTGATCTCCTTCCCCCCCCATAACGTTCGGATCTATTATTATTATAAATATGACTGCAAACAGATTCTTTAGAATTAAATTGCGTTCTCTCTTAGGATGATGTTTATTAATACTAAATAATTTGTTTTTTGCGTTTTCAATTCGCGCCTTATGAGTTTCGTTTAAAGATTTTCCTCGAGATGAAAAAAATAAATCACATTCTCTACCTAATTCATTAGGCTTGAAAAATTTTGATCTTCTTGAATGCTAATATGTTCTCGTGTTCTAAAGTCTAGAGTTTCATATAATTTATCGGAGACAATAAGGTCGCATAATTTTTTAAAATCACCGATTTCCCTTAGGCGACAATAATAATCAAAGTTTGCTCTCAAATGTGAAGCAATTCAGAAATGTTATTTGATTCTGCATCGAATAAGCATCTGATTACGCAAATAAGTGTCCTAATTTGAATGCAGCAATTTGCAGTGTTCCAATAAATTTTCACTTTTTGTAACGTTTGAAATAACTTAATTCTTTACTTTAACGATTTTTTCAATATTTTGATACTTTTACCACCTTAAAAATACGTAAAACCTGTTTTTGTGCAGTGAATAGGGACCGCATAAAAGAAATAGTACAAAAAAATATTTTTAAATTTTATAAATACTTACATATAATAAACAACTTTGGACGATAGACTACCTAAAAATGTTTTTATACGGCGGACAGGGACTACATAAAAAAAATCGCACTTAGAAAACACATCAATTATTTACGAAATAGATGAGAGAATGCTTTCAATTAAATTACATAATTAAATTAGACCTGGAAAAATTGTAAAAACATTTAATTTTTCATTGAACATATACATGGAGAAGTTTTCAAATTGTACATTAAATAGTTCGCTGCTACTCGTCGTAATCCAAAACGCGCATCTTCTTGTGACGAATTGGTACAAAATCGTTTTCGTCGCTTGAAGATAGGATTTCAATTGATTTGTTTTTTGGTACCATAAAGTCAATGATCAGTTTTTGTGACGACGGTCGATTGGTCAATTGCTTGTAAACGTCGCGATAGAGAGACATGCACGATCTCAGCTCTTTTTGGAATTTCAAGCTTCTTTCCGCTTTAATATCTATACTGCTGTTTGTAGAAAATGCAACACCATGAAAGAATCATCAGAATCAAATGAAATTTAATGCAGAAACGACTTGTACTGATACAAATAAATGATGAAATTTTCAAAACAAAAGAAACAAATTAAGCGTCCGAAATCAGTATTTGGTGCAGCCACCATGCGCTGCAATAAGTGCTGCTATACGACGTGGCATGGAGTCAAACAGATGTTGAATATCTGCTTGAGGAAGAGAATTCCATATCGCTTGTATGCGCAACCAAAGTTCGTCTTTGGAAACTGCAGGACGCGGATCACGAGCGAGACGCCGACCAACCATATCCCACACGTGCTCAATAGGCGACATATCCGGTGAATAAGCAGGCCAAGGAAGAAGTTGCATGCGTTGTGCTGAACAGAAGTCTCGAACAGTCCGCGCAACATGTGGGCGTGCATTATCCTGCTGAAAGATAGCTCCAGGGATGCCTTGGAGGAAAGGAACGACTTCGGGGTGTAGCACTTCACGGACGTACCTGTTGCTATTGAGATTACCCTCAATTCGTATCAAATTGGATCGTCCATGATACGAAATCGCACCCCAGACCATAACTCCGGGTGTTCGACCACTATGTCGTTCAATAATACACTCAGGAAGGCAGCGTTGACCGGCATAACGTCTAACACGAACACGGCCATCATGGGTCCACAAATTGAAGCGTGATTCATCTGAAAAGACAACTTGGTGCCAATCAGCTCGCCTGTCTCTGTGCTCAAGAGCCCACTGCCGACGCAGCCGTCGATGATTCGCCGTGAGGGGAATCCTGTATAAAGGCACCCTTGCACGCAATCCACGGCGCAGCAGACGACGACGAATTGACGAAGCCGACAATTGTACACCTGTAGCAGTAGACCAACGTGCTGCCAGCTGCCTGGAGGAAGCTGTGCGATCATTCACCGCCATGCGGAGCAGGTGTCGATCATCGCGCTCTGACGCCACCTTCTGTCGTCCAGTGCCTGTTTTTCGAGTTGTTCGGTGCTCGTCGGTCCACTGCTTCCAAACTCGCATCACTGTGGAACTGTTCCGCTGCATACGAGCTGCTATTGCGCGATAGGAAAATCCTCCTTCTCGAAGGCCGATTATCCTCCCTCGTTCAAACTCCGTAAGTTGCTTGAATTTCTTATTCTTCCGTCGTGGAGGCATACTCAGGTCTCACTAAACGTTTGCCACTAACAAATAATCATAGACTTTTTTCAACGTCCCGCTACAGCACTTTATTTATACGCTTTCAGCATCAATTCAGAGGGCGCTGCGCGCGCCGCGCACGCGCGATGGCTCTGAAACTTTATTAATTTGCATAATATCCTATAATTGACATTTGCTGCGAATTTCATTTGATTCTGATGATTCCTTCATGGTGTTGCATTTTCTACAAACAGCAGTTTATTTTAACCTTTAAACATCGGTGGTACATATGTTGTACCAAAAAAAAACTTGTCGCTCGCTTCGGCTCTGGTGCAACTGCTGTACCAACTATCTAGAGACAGTTCTTTCCCTCTTTTTTCCCAGCAGACCCTTTTACAACTTTCCCTGGCCCTTTTTACGAATTTGCTTCTATTGTCCGTAATTGGGTGGGGATATTTTTCGCCAACGTTATCAGTTGTGTGCGAATTCCTTATCATTGGCGACCTTTAAGAACAACCAAATTTGAAAAAATACTCCATTTGATGACTTTACGCTGTCTATGATCGATAGAATTTTCTTTTCCCTTGTTTTTTTTTTTTCGAATTTTTAGAATGAATCTGAAATTTCTCGCAGAAATAGATATTGAGAATTTATTGAAAGATTTAGATGTAGAAAATTTTGTTGATAGACACCCAAAAGAATAGGATGGTGACTTTGCTGAATGGGAAAAAGAAAAATTAACCACTTCCAAGCAAAAATTGTGGCAAATTACCACAAGCTCATGGACATGTTGATTTAGGAGACCGCAAGGCATCCATCTACACTTTTGCCAGACGAACTAGGAAATTGACAAAAAATTATTCTTTAGCCTCATCGATGTTGTTGTGTTTCTGATATTTAAGTCGTGCCAAACTAAGTTAAAAACTCAATTTAAAAGAATTTAGAAGGAATTTAATAATATCTCTGATAGGAAAATTAAATCATAACTTTGCCGAACCTTCAGTAATAAAAAAAATGAAGACTTATGATAATAAATTTTCTCATTGACCAATTGACGAAAAGAAAAGAAGATAGTACAGATGTTCGAAAAAGAATATGGAGAAAAAAAAAAAAAAAACACAACTATTATCTGTAAGGCATACAATTTGGCTCTTTGTATTGATCAAAACTGTTTCGAAGAATGACACACAATTTATTTAAAAATCTCTTAACACATAAACCAATAATAAAAAAAAAAAAGACTAGAATAAAAAAAAATTAAAACTGATACATTTTTAATAAAAAGAAAAGGAAAAAATTAACAAAAAAAAGCTTTTTTAAGAGCTAAAAATTTTAAAAAATAGAATTCACTTCACATTTTGAAAACAGACATTTCAAAAGCACTGTTACAAGAACTTTTCAATTTAAGGTATAAGTTTCATTTAAAAATAAAAAGAATATTAAAAAACAAATTAATACTTTTTTTTTCTTTAAGATTAAAGATTCATAGAAATATTTGAAATAAAAAAAAAGTGTTATATATTATTTTCATTGGAATGCATGAATTAACTGAAGGTTTTGCCTTAATTTGACGTACATAAGATTTACTCAGCAGCTTTGAAACGTGTTCAACTAAGTTAATAATTGTTTTTTAAATCTCACTTTTGATACTATTTAATTACAAAAGGGCCACGTTAGCTGACGAGTGAACTCGTAGCCGGGATTGAGTTATGAGTTTGAATCCTGTTAAATTGAAAACCGGCTGTTAAGCCTGTCTAGGTTCTAAGTCCTGATTTTGGTGTGGTGTGGATGTTTGGTGAGTGGATGCTGTCCTCATTGCTTGACCGTTGTTCAAATTTACGAAGTCCGTCACCAGTAACCTTCCTATTGTTTCAAAATGCGATGTTATTAAAATGTCAAATCAAAATATTTGGAGTACATTGATTTTTTTGTACATTAAAAGGGCGTTAATTTAAAAAATAAAATGTTTAGTAATAATGTTCAACATATTGTTCTTAAATTCTTTCTTCTTTTACATATTTCGTCGATTAATTTTGAAAACATGAGGCATTATTTTTATTACATGGGTTCAATGTTGCAGTTAAATAGGTAAGTTATAATAATAAGACCACAAATAAAGTCTGCACACTAAGCCATGCGATTACACACACACACACACACACACACACACACACACACAGTAATATGGTATAGCTGTCGTTTCCTTTGTTATTTGTTTTGTTTGAAAATGTTAATTTACGCAATACACGACTCTAAGTTATGATAAATATACATATGAAAGTTTGTAAGTCACTCAATTAAAAATAGGAACCAGGAATTCAGAAAAAATTATTATGATATGATATGGCGCCAAATATTAGGATCTTTCTTGCTCGTCAATGATTACTGACTAAAAATCAGCAACCCTTACTATCTCCCCTTAGTAACTAGAAAACTAACCATACCACATGTGGTGAACTCGAACTTCCCATTGGGGGAAAGAAAATTATTCCTCAATCCTAAAAGCGCCGTGCGGAAAAGATATTTTGACATAGAATTAGTCGAGTTCTAAAGGTTAAGAAAATGCGTTACCAATTTTTTAGAAATCTGGATTCCTGCATATATTTTATCTGCTATAATAGACTCCGGTTCTTGTCCATTTTCATAATCTATCACATTATTGGTAATGTCACTGCCATTGACAGTTTGGTCCTCAATCATTTCGTCCAGATCATTTTCGCCGAAAGTATCAAAGCCTTATCCACTAATGTTATCTGCGAGCGCAGTAATTTCAGATAATAACGTAGACGCGCTTTCGGTTACATTTCGATTAATTATACTTTCAGGCCAGATAGCTTTCCAGCATGAATTTAATGTGTGTTGTTTTATTTGACCAATTGCTGCAGTAATATGGTTTATGCAGTCTAAAATTGAGACTTTTTTCCAAACTTCAGTCAGACTTAATTCACCGTTCTCTAGCTTTTTCAGAATGTAGCTAAAAGTTAATTTGACATAAAGTTTCTTAAAATTTGTGATTATGCCCTGATCCAGTGGTTGTATTAGGCTAGTCGTATTTGGTGGTAAAAACACTATTTGTACTTTAGGATGTTCTATACAGGGATGACCGGGTGCATTATCAACAATTAGCAACACTTTAAACGGAAGACCCATCTCTTCCATGTATTTTTCAACTTCTGGTACAAAAGAATCGTTGAACCATATTGCAAATACAGCTGATATGACCCATGCTTTTTTATTGGCCATGAAATGTATTGGATATTCAGCTAAATTTATGCCTTTTTGCGCACGTGAATGCAAAGCTTTATTTATAATAAGTGGTTTTAACATTTTTGCATCAGAGGCATTACTGCAAAGAAGTGTAATTCGATCCTTTGCCATTTTAAAACCACTTGCAGTTTTCTCAAATTTCGCAATGAATGTTCGACTGGGCATCTTTTTCCAGAATAACCCAGTCTCATCTGCATTAAAGACTTGATCTGGGCAATATCCACCATCATCAAAGATTTCTGCTAATACTTTACGATAATTCATAGAAGCTGTTTCATCGGAGGACGCTGCCTCGCCTTGTATCTTCACATTGTGAAGTGCGTATCGTTGTAAAAATCCAGTAAACCATTTATTGCACACAGAAAATTTCACGTTTCGTAAACAGGACGACGAACTTGATTCTAAATCCATCAGCTGGTTGAAATACTGTCTAGCTTTTTTTTGAACTAATTCTTTGTGAACGGGGATTCATTTTTTAGATAAATCTTTAATCCTCAACATGAGAGCCTTTTCCGTCTTCTCTATTACAATATTTATTGAATATGATGCTCTTTTACTATTATCGTTTGTTGCACTATTAAGAGATACATATATTTTATTCGCACGTTTGTGTATAGCTCTGATCGTGGATTCATCTAATTTAAATTCGTTAGCAACAGCTGTGGATCCTTCACCCTCTGCTAGTCTAATTAATATTAGAATTTTCGTTTCTAATGGAATCGTCCGTCTTTTTATTTCCTTTTGGCTATAATTATTCATTTCAAAGGAGTACTTATGTCAAAAATAAAATAAAAATCATAAGAACTACATATAAATAGAAACAAGAGTAACTAATTTATTTATCTTTAATTTCCCAATAAAATGGATCCTTAATCACGTAAATCGTGGATAAAACTCTGAATGCGAAGCGTATACTGCTCGCGCGTCGAGCGACAATAAGTACATAGCTGACTCTGCCTTGTCAGGAGATTGTTTAAACCAAATGAACAGAGCGCCGCGAAGTCCAGATACATCGTCAAGGAGACCACGTATTCGGAGTTCATCCACAACATGTATATGTACATTGATAGGAAACATTAAACTGGTGCCAACGCCACTAAGATTCATCTACCGCACAAAAACAAAATCGCATAAAAAAGGACCGCACAAAAACAGGTTTTACTGAATTTTTAAAAAAAATGTTGAGTATAATTTGATTTTATTGTTATATTTTACATAGTTGTTTAGAAGTTTGAGAGAATGATCTAGAATATATTTGAATGAAAAATGATAAAGTATTGTCAATGCAGATGTTAATTTCATTATATATATATATATATATATATATATATATATATTCTCTGAGTAAAGTCTATTTATTTGCCGTTCAGTGAAAGACAGAGAGAATGTTATATCCAGATAGCAGTGGATAGGCGTCCATTCGCTTCCGTAGATGAAGCAGAAACGCGATAATAGTTACATAATAATAAGAGAGTGCCAGAGGTATCGGGCAATCTTCGTGGCTACAGCAGAAGAGAAGGCTTAGTGCTTAATAAAGTGATAAACCAATTTTTCTGAATAAACCTATAAGTTTTCAAAAAAAATGATTTTTATTGTGCATTTATAAGCAATAATGATTACCTAACAGAGGATAAAGCAAGTCTTGTTCAAATTCCTTTAGAGAGAGAATTTAAACACTATAATTGATAGAGGACATTGTTGAGAATCTGTGGTCTACGTGGATGGAAATCACGTGGTCTGCGTGGGTGGATCTAGCTGCCCCTCGTATGTCAAACCCACGTGGTATACCGATATATAAAGAAGTTAAATTTATGTTTGTTTTTCAGACCAGAAGGGCTAGATGGACACTAGCTTTTTAGGAGTCCTTTTTGGTGTTTTTTTAAGCGATCGGCTGCTCTAGGTCTGCAGCAGATATATGTTTCCCGGAATTTGTCTTGTATAATTCAAATTTATTTTAATGAAAATAAGCTGCAGAATTGTAATTGTTTGTTAAGTTTATCGTTGAAAATAAACAATGAAAAGACCATCAAGTGGTTTTTATTTATGGCACCAAAAAGCGGCTAGTAAATAATAAGGAATAGATAATCTAAGAGTTATTTATTTTTAAGTTCAAGTATATTTTATTTTATGGTGCCAAAACCCCGGGATATAAATTTTGCGTAATGGATTGTACGTTCTAGAAATTCGTTTAAAAAGGACTGAGATAGAAATAATATGTGTGTGTGTTTCTCGGATTAACAGCGAACACTCCGTCATTAGACTTGTGCAACTGGGATTCATCTGATCGAAGACATCTCATCGTAACCAAAGGTACTGTGCACATTTTTTTATCGTTCTAAAATGGAGAATATTGATAAATTAAAAAGTAAAAGAAAAATACTTCGAACAACCAGTACGAAACTAATTAATCACATTAACTTGTTCCTAGAGAGTTGCGATATTAAAAACGAAAATGATCAAACGAAGCTCTTAGAACACTTGTTAAATGTAGAAGAAAAAGCTAAGGAACTTAAATTGCTTAACAAAGAAATTGAGGACTTGATCACGGATAGTGCTATCTTTGATAGTGAATATCAAAGCTTCCTTGATTATGATGACAAATTAAATGAAATTAAATTCAAAATCAAATGTAAACGTGAAAAATTTAAAACTGAACAACAATCTATGATCCCGCCACCAATTCAGGTTCCAGTCAACAATGTAGAAATTAACCGTACTGCTACTTCTATTAATTTACCAAAATTAAGAATTCCTACATTTAGTGGAGATGCTAGCACTTTCCTAGAATTTATTAACAGCTTCACCAATGCGATTGACGCCAATGAGTCATTAAGTAAAGTCGACAAATTCATTTATTTGAAGTCCTTTTTATCCGGCGAAGCTTACAAAATTGTTTCCGGTTTTTCCCTTACGGAGGAAAATTATAAATCATGTTTGGATCTGTTGAAAGACAGATATGGGAGACAGGATCATTTAATTAGTCATTTCATAAACAAACTTTTAGAAATCGAACCAGTGAAATCCTCTTTCAATCTCAGAGGATTAAGGAAATTACACAACGAAAGCGAAATTAGTATAAGAAATTTAAATTCGATGGGTATTGATTCCGGTAATTATGGCCACTTATTAATACCTATTTTATTAAAGCAATTACCACAAGATTTAGTCATAGAGTATCATCGTAAAAGAGATTCTAGTAAAACTGGAAATGTTAATGAATTAATGAAATTTATTAAATTTGAAATTGAATCTCGAGAATCCGCCAATATCGTAGTTGGTCATAATCAAAAAGTTTCAGAATTTAAGCGTTATTCAAGAAATTCTTATTATCACGGACCTCCTATGATTAAAAATAATACTCCTTCATCTGCTGCTCTGAATACGGTAGTAAAAAAGGTGTGTATATTTTGTAAATGTGACACGCACACTGCGTTAGAATGCAAAACTCTAACAAATGAACAAAAGCGTTACAAATTAAAGAAAGAAGGTTTTTGCTATCGTTGCATGAATTATAAACATTTAATGTCTAAATGCCAGGTTAAAATTCCACAATGTGAAACGTGCCAAAGTTCCCAACATAACTCCTTGTTTTGCCCCAAAAACAAAATTAAAAATTCTCCTACTACCGATACTGATGATAATCAAGTAATAATTAGTTCTGTTTTGAACTCTCAAGATGAACCCGGCAGTTATGCGACGCTGCTTCAAACAGCGAAAGTAGAAGCTCAAGGTGGTGGTTCGCACAAGGTCATAGCTAGAATACTATTTGATTCTGGTTCAAAAAATCTTTTATACGCAGTGATTTAAAGCAATCTCTAAATTTGAAAGTTATATGGAAATAAAGGCTTCTAATTTATGCTTTTTCTAAGCGCGAACCCATTGAAAAGGTTTGCAACGTGGTCTCTCTTAAATTAAGGAGCTTATTTCCTCCCTATCAATCTATCAACATCGAAGCTCTGGCATCTGACGAAATAACTGGCGCTAACATATATTCGAATATAAATCCTGCACATCTACAAAACATTCTCCCAGCCAGCTGTTTAATTTCTGATTCATACGAAAAATCAAATCTGCATATTCAAATTCTTCTCGGAGCTGATTATTTGGATAATGCTATGTCTGGAGAAGCCAGAAAAATAAACAAAAATCTTTTCATTCAACCTACTGTGTTTGGGGATACATTAATAGGTCAATTATTTAACCCCGAAAAATAAAACAGACATCTGTTTTCCATGTTTCATGCAGTGTAATAGGAAATGATTTAAAATCGTTGTGGCAGATAGATTCCCTTTTATTGACGAATGAGTCAGCAGAAACGAAACCTTCGGATAGTTTATACAATTTCGGAAAGGAATTAATTATAAAGAATAAACGTTATCAATGTCCCTTGCAATGGAAATCTCGGGAGTTAAAAGAAAATATAAGCAATAACCTTGAAGTTGCTAAAAGGAGATTTGCAAATTTAGAAAAAAGATTAAAAAATGATCAATGTTTGTTTGATAGATATAATGCAGTTATGAAAGAACAAATTCAGGAGGGAATTATAGAAATGTGTTCGGATGAGTGTTTTATTGGGTATGTAATGCCGCATAGAGAAGTATTGCGAGAAAATTCTTCTAGCACAAAAACTAGAATTGTTTTTGATGCTAGCAGTAAATTGGGTACAAACGTTAGTTTAAATGAATGTCTTGTTTCAGGAGAAAATTTAAATCCTAATCTAAATGATGTTATATTGAAATTTAGAGAACATAAAATTGCAATTTGTGGGGATATAGTCAGGGCATTTTTGCAAATCCAAGTTACTGAAGCGGACCGAAATTATTTGTGTTTCTTATATTACAAAGACTGT
Source organism: Nephila pilipes (assembly GCA_019974015.1). Taxonomy (NCBI): domain Eukaryota; kingdom Metazoa; phylum Arthropoda; class Arachnida; order Araneae; family Nephilidae; genus Nephila; species Nephila pilipes. The sequence goes on along the minus strand of BMAW01128645.1, from coordinate 130,957 downwards.
GATAAAAATCTGCCAGTAACCATGTATCATTTTAACAGACATTGTTTTGGTGTTACTTGCTCACCTTTTGTTTTGGCCGCTACTATTAAAACACATATTAAAAATTATAGAGATGAAATGTTAAATGAATCATTATATGTTGATGACTTATTTTTCGGTAGTTCCACGGTTCAAGAAGCTTTCACATTATCTTCGGATACTGTTTCAATTTTGAAAGATGCAAATATGAATATGAGGAAATTCGACACTAATTCTAAAGAACTAAAAAACTTATGGCTTAACTCTCATTCCGATGTTGAAGTTAACGAACTCTCTGATTCTCATTTAAAAGTTTTGGGATTGGTTTGGAATAATTTAGATGATACATTAGGACTTGATTTGCGTTCTTTGTTGTCAAATTTTAATGACAGAGAATGCACGAAAAGGAATGTGCTTCATATTGCTGCTAAATTATTTGATCCTTCTGGATTTATATCTCCATTCTTAATTCGAATAAAATGCCTTCTCCAAGAATTATGGCAGCTTGGTATTGGTTGGGATGAAGTATTTACAGGTCAAATTAAGGAAAATTTTCAAAATTGGTGTAAGGAAATTAAAGATTTTCAAAATTTAAAGATTCCTCGACACTACTTTCCTGACAAAATTAATATAGATAGCCAAGATATACAATTACACGTATTTTCAGATGCTTCCTTAAAATCCTTCGGAGCTGTGGCTTACTTTCGGTACAAAACTACTAAAGGAAATTATCAGACCAGTTTTGTTTTCTGAAAATCTAGGGTAGCACCAATTAAAAAATTAACCCTTCCACGGCTTGAATTGATGGGTGCTATAATCGCATCACGAATAGTGAAACATCTTAAAGGTATTTTCAAGGATATTAAAAGAGTTGTTTTGTGGAGTGACTCTGCAATAGTTCTCCACTGGATTAAAGGTTCAGCATCTAAATACAAACAATTTGTTGCTAATAGAGTAATAGAAATCCAGGAAATTACGGATCCCACTGCTTGGAGGCATTGTAGTGGAAAACATAATCCTGCAGACTTATTAACCAGAGGGTTTGCCAGTAAAGATTTAATCGTCTCTGAAAAATGGTGGCATGGTCCTGAATGGTTAAAAGACCCAGAAGACCTATGGCCAAAGAAAAAGATATCGGAGCATAAATCAGTAAATTCTGAAGTTACCTCCGAATATAAATCCTGCATTATTGTTAGTTCTGCTATTATTCAAGAAAAAATCCTGGACCCAAACAAATTTAGCTGCTTGTTCAAAATGTTACGAGTGACCGCTTGGGTATTACGCTTTATTAATGCACTCAAAAAGAAAAACTACGAAAAAGGTCCTCTTACTTCTGACGAACTCAATAACGCAGAATTGTTTTGGGTGAAAATTGTTCAAAATGATTCTTACTCAAATGAAATAACCTGTTTGGAAAAAAAATAAACCTTTGGATAGAGATTCTAAATTATTATGTTTAAATCCATTCCTTGACATCAACGGTGTTTTGCGAGTCACAGGAAGACTAGGAAAATCAACCCACTTATCTACTTTTGAAAAACACCCTATTATACTCCCATCAAAGGCTAAGTTAACTGAATTGCTAATATGGGAATCTCATCAAAGAGTTTTTCACTCTGGTGTGACTCATACGTTAGTGCAAGTTCGAGAAAAGTATTGGATTTTAAAGGCTAGACAAACCATAAAATCTGTTCTCGGAAAGTGTACTATATGTAAAAGGTTCAATTCTTCACCAGGAAGTCAAGTGATTGCTCCTCTTCCAGATATTCGAGTGGAACAGTCAGCTCCATTTACTATCATTGGAATTGATTTTGCCGGGCCTCTATATGTGAAAGACATTTATACTAAGCAGTATATTCTCTTAATAACTTGTGCTGTGACAAGAAGTGTTCATCTGGAATTAGTTGGAGATATGACTACCGATACCTTTCTGCTTGCCTTTCGACGCTTTATTTCTCGACGAGGTTTATGCTCTGTGGTGATCTCTGATAATGCCCGCACTTTTAAACGTGCAGAAATGGAGATCAAATTAATTTGGAGTGTGCTTAATCATCCTGATGTAAAAAACTTTTACTCAGCCAACGGAATTAAGTGGCAATACATTGTTGAAAGAGCCGCCTGGTGGGGTGGTTTCTACGAACGAATGGTACGTACAGTGAAGACTGCCTTACGAAAAACCCTTGGAAAATCATGTCTCACTATGGAACAGTTGCTTACTGTTCTAATAGAAATCGAAGGCATGATTAATTCTCGACCAATCACCTATGTAGGTAGTGAAACAGATGAACCAACTGCCTTAACTCCAGCTCATTTTCTTTTAGGTAGAAGAATTTTATCATTGCCCTCTGTAAGACTTCACCTTGATTCAAATCTTTCTTCTAGGAAATGTTTAGTTAAAGCTTTTAACTATCGCGAAAAATTATTGAGATCTTTTTGGACTAGATGGAAAAACGAATATTTGCTGAATTTGAGATCAGCCTATTCAACTTTAATTAGGAATTCATCCCCGTTTAAAGTTAATGATATAGTCTTGATTAAAGATGATCATTTACCTCGAAATTTTTGGAAATTAGGTAAAATTCTTGAATTATTTCCAGGAAGAGATGGCAAGGTGAGGGCTTGCTAAGTAAAAACTGAGTCTGCAACCATCAAGCGTCCAGTACAGCTTTTGTATAATTTGGAAATACAGGACTGAAGTGAAAGTGTAAAAAAAAATGTATATACTATGAATTATGTTATTTACTTATTTTCTTGAATTTTAATTATTTAACTATTATTGAATATTGTATAATGTATAATCTTATGTTTTTTGAAAGTATTTGTATGTACTCAATTTTCTTATATAATTTTTTTTGCCAGGTAACTTATAAAGTTATAATTCATGTATTACAACAATAATTTTACAGTTGGAAGTTTTCATGAACCCCTTAGTTCATCCGGGGCCAGGATGTTGAGAATCTGTGGTCTACGTGGATGGTAATCACGTGGTCTGCGTGGGTGGATCTAGCTGCCCCTCGTATGTCAAACCCACGTGGTATACCGATATATAAAGAAGTTAAATTTATGTTTGTTTTTCAGACCAGAAGGGCTAGATGGACACTAGCTTTTTAGGAGTCCTTTTTGGTGTTTTTTTTAAGCGATCGGCTGCTCTAGGTCTGCAGCAGATATATGTTTCCCGGAATTTGTCTTGTATAATTCAAATTTATTTTAATGAAAATAAGCTGCAGAATTGTAATTGTTTGTTAAGTTTATCGTTGAAAATAAACAATGAAAAGACCATCAAGTGGTTTTTATTTATGGCACCAAAAAGCGGCTAGTAAATAATAAGGAATAGATAATCTAAGAGTTATTTATTTTTAAGTTCAAGTATATTTTATTTTAGACATTTCAATAACATTTATCAACAAAATCATTGATTTAGTTTATAATCATTTAATACAAATATCTCTAAAATGTAAACACTCTAAAATATTCCAATGATGCTCAAAATTAAACATCAACACTGATTATAAATTTATTTATTAATATTAATAATATTATTAATTTATAATTAATTAAAAGATATTTGACTTTTTTAACAAAAAAAAAAATTCATTAAAAACCTCCGTTCCAAGAAATGCTAGACTTTAAAATTTACCTTCCAAGATCTTAATGATCTTACTTGAAGTCCATTAAAATTTCAGTAAATATTCCCGATAAATTATATTGACCACTACAATCTCCAGATTTACCTCCAACTGATTACTTTGTCTGCGATGCAATGAAAGATATGGTGTGTGAGACTGCTGTAGTTAGTGAAATAGAGCTTGTAGTACGCATATCAGTTGTCACTGGCAGTATCTGGGAAAACTGGACATTTTCTAAAATTACCAATTGTCTATGTAAAAGCGTTGTCAGTCATTTATCGCAACAAATGATTGAAATTTCGGGTATTTCTTCTAACAGAGTCAAAAGATACAGAAATAAAGTTTCTTTTGGCATTATATCCTTCTCCTGTTTGTGTATGTGTAGCCGCAATGATTGCTTATAGGTCAAGGTTTCGAACTCGTGGCCTGTATTGCTTTCGTCGAATCGTGGGTTCGAGCCCTGATGCCACTCTAAAGATCCACCATGTAGCTCGACATATTTAGCGGGGCTGATGCCTGCTAAATATGTCGAGGCTCCAAGTCCTCCCATGGCGTGGTGTGAAAGTTTGGAGAGTGAGGTTCTTACTCAATTGTCGTCCTTGTTTCTAACCGAGGTTGAAGATTACGAGGTCTGCCGCCTCGTGTTGCTTCTAAGTGCGACGTTAATAAACTATTAATCACTCAAAATTTTTATCTTTTTCCTTTCATCAACTGCCGGGAAAATTTTGCCTTACTACAAGACATTTGCACCCACATATATTCAAAAGCATCAAAATATTTATATTAACTAAAATTTCGTTTAGAATTTTTAAAATTTACAGGTTTCACCAAATTTCAAAAAATATTAATTTTTATAAAGTCAACTTTTCGAATACTTCAGATTTCATCAGTTTTACCTAATTTCCAAAAAGAGGCTAAATTTTGAATCACGATGAAATCAGTTACATCCGTCATCCTAAACAAATTCAATCCTATTTATGCATATATAATAATATCTAAATATTTGCTTAAGAATGTTTTTGGGAAACTCATGTCAGTCACAGAAACGAGATAAATATGCACTTTTAAAAAACCTCTTTCTTTTTTCTAAAATCGTGAAATTTCATTAAAATTAATTATTTGTATAAAATATAACAGTTTAAAATAAATTTTGCTTCCATTGATGAGAATAACCAAGAGTCAAATTTGAAAAACTGTTGCATTTTTTTTTTTATAATTATTTTTCAAGATGGTAAAAAAGTATTTATAATCATGAAAGCGTTAAAAATTCAGAATATGGTTTTAATTTGTGACTTGTGGTTAAAATACATCATATATAACGTAAGCGAACACACACACACATATATATACGCATTATTCAAAATGAATCGATACTGAACATTAAAAATTCCTACACGATGATAAATAAATTACAAAATGTTCATATTTTGATACAATGTTCTGGAAAAGGCAGTTCGAAAATATGGGTTTACGAAAAAAGGAGACATTTTTCTTAATATCGAATTTCTTATATGTGTAGAAAAATGCACTTTTTTGCAACTGATATACCTGAAATAAATAAATAATGAATAAATTAATATTTTGCCCATCTTATTTTTGCTGCTATAACTTTTTTTAGGCATTTGTTTAAATCTGAATTTAAATTACAAATGTATATAATCAGAAGTTAAGTCGAAAAGTTGTATTGCAGCTTCCATAATTCGTTACATGTCTATTACTCTTATAGTTCTTTTCATTTCATTCCTGCATACAACTACCTTTCTACAATGACAGCTGTATGTATAGACAGAAGAATTTTCATGCATATAAGGAACATCGTCTTTCAAAGATAGAACATATTGATTTAATATTTGATAGATGTATTCACTATTTAATCTCGATAATATATATTCGCATATAAGTCTTAAAATTTCATTAATATTAATAATTTTCATAAAATGTAACAGTTAAAATAATTTTTGCTTCTATTGATGTAAATAATCAAGAATCAAATTTGAGAATAATTGCTAAAATTTTTCTTTATTTTTCAAGATGTAAAGAAACATTTATAACGCATTAGAAATTTGGAATATAGTTAAATTTGTGACATGTGGTTAAAGAAAATCACGTATAACAGCATTTGCATTATTTAAAATCTATAAATCGATATCGAATATAACTAATTAATACGCGATGACGTACAAATTACAATATGTCCGCATTTGAATAAAATGTTTTGATAAAAGCAGTTCAAAAATATGGGTTTACGAAAAAGGAGACATTTTTTCTTTTAAATTAAATTTTTAATATGTAGAAAAATACATTTTTGCATACTCTTTTTGGTCCTGCTGTCTAATGTCCTCTAGCATATATGCCGATAGGTCTTGCGACTTTTGGTTGGTCAAAGCGCGATGCGCTGCTGCAGAAGTTTTGGTGGAAGATGTTTTGCTTCCTCTGGATATTTTAGAGATGTTGGGGGGAGCTCGGAATAAATTAATTTGTTTGCTCAAAGCCCTCAGAGTTTAAGCCTGAAAGACAACATAGGTGAAACCGAGATTAAATGTGTAGATTCACCTAAGCTCTGCAGGAATAAGCATCGTTAAACACGAGCAATATGGAATGCCAAAAAAGAAATTATTTCTGGAGTAAATTAAGTAGAAATAGGGTCTAAAGAGGATAACCTAATTATCATTGAGACCGCAAAGGGGTGTGTAGTAGCTAATAGGTTTCGTTCCAAGCAGGAATGTTGCACTGAATTAATGGTTGGTTGCGTGGATGTTTGCTAAAGAAGGAAAGATTTGCTATTACGAAGTTGATGGCTGCTTTCTTCACAAAGATAAAATACTAAGAGAAAGTAATGGTCAATTAGTGATGTCTGAGTGTGAGCGAAAGGAGGTGTTGCAGTTGACTTATGTCTCTGTTTTTAGCAGCCATATGGGACCCAAAAATGCCGAAGCGAATTAAATATTCATTTTTGGGGATGGTCTGAGAGGGGATGATGGAAACGATGTGTAAGAAAACTCGCGCTTTAGGCTTTATATTTCTGCACCATCTAGAGGTTTAAAACTTGTTCTCTTGCCTTTGGATTGTAGGTTGAAAATTACCTTTTTAAATGTTTTCTATCACCCCATAAATTTTTGCCCATGAATTTCGAAACCCTGGATGTTGCACATGAGTTTCGTAACCAACCTGTATTAGTGTGGAAATAAATTCTCCCTGTTAAAATTGTGTAGAATATAAGGAACGTATGCGCATAAAAAATGCTTTATATTTTGTCTACATTCATCCACTTTCTATATTATTAAGTTCTTTGTTACTCCTAAATTTAGAGGGCCTCTAGAAAGAGAATTTATTATTGCTGAGAATGCCTTTTTTTTCTGTTTGGAGATATAGATAGTTTCCCAGTTTCTGAGATGCTGTATAGATGTGTTAACATCGTTTTTATAGCTTTTTCAATAGTTTCCTTTATGAATATAGTTTACCCCTGGTGTTTACACAACACACTGTGCAGTGTTCAACTGTTCGCACCAGGGGACCATTGAATAATTATTTAGTTATAATAATTATTCTATAGTATATTTAGAAAAATAGACATTATTATGAAAAAAAATTATCATTGTGTATTAAATACATGATGAAAAATTGTAAAATGTCAAATACAATGTATTTGACCTGTATCTGGCTCATGACACACCAGTGTGCCGCGGCACACCGGTTGCGGAGCACTGATTTATATAACTTTATATCCAAATAACTTCACGTCATTTCTAGCCTCATCTAATTTACCAAATCACTTTTCATTCTGCTTGGGAAGAAATTGTAATTTCATGCATTTAAACTCGATAGAAGTCCCCGGGGTTAGTGAAGAGAAAATCGCGAATAGCCCAACGTCACATGTTTGATTATAATACATGTGTAATATTGTTGCTTTGATGAAAGTTGTTTTGTATAGTATTAATCAAATTTTTTTAAGAAAAAGAAAACAATTTTTTTCTAGTATTAAAACTGAACCTCAGTAAGTTTCTTATAAACTGTCAATTTTTACTTATGTATCCTGATTAACTCAGAAAGCATCAAAAACTTATGATTTTGAATTTAAACTCTTAAATTATATGTGTGTGAGGAGGGCCTACACCTTTTATACTCCCTGAACCCTCAGTTTGCGCCCCATTTCTTCTGTGTAAATTCAACGCCAGATGGCGCCTCTGTTTTATTTTTCGTATATATATATATATAAAGCAATGTGTTAATAAAGATTACTCCCATCTTTTTCGAAATAACTGCAGCATGCAAACTTTTTTAAACCCAGTTAAATTCAATTTTTCCAGTCATCATCGAAGTTTCCTGCAAGATACGGGTTGGAAAGGCGGCTACGCCGCCTAGGTACCCGCAGAATCTTTCATAAGTTCATAAGTTAATAAAGATTACAGTCAATTTGCTTGCGCATGTTGTGCGCTTTTTTTGTGCAGTGCCGTGCATAAATATTTGGTTCACATCGAGCCGGAGAGTGGTCGGCTGCCTGTGGAAACTGAGGATTGAACTGTGAATCAGGAAAGGATTAAGGAGAAGCTATTAGCGAAGATTAAGGTTTAAAACTACAGGCCGGGAAAGTGTTCGACTGCTGTGTAAATTGGAGTTGTGGACTGATCTCGAAGCTTTGCGAGAATGTGCGTGCAAGAAGGTCGTGTATTGTGAGTGGGCGGATTCAACGTTTTGACTAGTGTTGATGTGGTGAGTGAAATTAGTGGCTTGATTGTAAATTCAATTGGGATTGTGCTTTTTCTGGTTTTACTCTGGTTTAATTGCTGTATTTATTAATTACTGTCTTGCTTGATGGTTTCGTTCATTGGCAGTTTCATTTGAATTTGGGTTCGAAATTTAGTGTGAAGCTGTTTTAATCTAGTCTGCAGTGTATTGTGGCGTTTTGTTTTGGATTTAGATTCGGGTTTTATTGTTAGTAGATTAAGTCTAGTTAACAGTGTTTTGTGTAGTTTGTTTTATAAGTGGATTCGAATTTTAATTGGAAGCTATTTTGGTCTTGTTGTGTATCATATTGTATAAATTTAATTCTTGTGAATGGTACAGGATAGAGTATGCACAGAGATGATTTTTAAATTGAATTATTATAAGAAGGATCAGCTCATTGCGCTTGTTGAAGAAATGGGCTTAGAGATTCCGGTCGCAGCAAGGGCGGTGGATTTAAAAAACTTAATTGAGTCTACTGATTTGTATAAGGACCATAATGAATTTATGAAAACTCTTATTACCAATATTTTAGCGGAAAAGAAGGAAAAATTAAAGAAAAGTGAGAGGGTGAGATAGAATTGGAAAAATTAAAATTAGCCCAAATTGGAAAAACAACTGGAATTGGTGAATGCGGGAAAGGGTTCGCATAACACGTCACGAGTTACCGATACTAGCGAACAGGACTTAACCGATAATTTGGAAAGTTTAATTAGAAGTAATAAAACTTTAATACTTCCGTACCTGTTAAATCAAAATCGTTTAATTTATTTTCCCATTCTTTGGAAAAAGTATTCCAAAACAAATATGTGCCTAATGAACTAAGGGCAGAGATTTTGTTAAATATTTTGGCTGAAAAAGTAAATAATTTACTGTCTTGTGTTAATGAAGAGGACCTATGTGTAATTATGAAAATATTAAGGAATTGGTATTAAAGAAATTTGAACCCACTCCCCAAGAATGCTTAAATAATTTTAAAGGGGCTCAGAAGTTACCATCTGAGAATTACGTTCAATTTGCTTCTCGTTTACGTGCATCCTTTGACTGTTATTGCCAATTAAACAAGGTGACTGACTTTAAATCTCTCTGTGATCTTATAGTTTCAGACAAGATTTTCGAGACGCTTGATCGTGAATTGAAGACCCATACAGGAATTAAAGAGGATGAGGATTTTTTAAGCCTCAACAGCTCGGACGGGAGTGTGATATTTATTTGTCATTGAGAGGTAAGGGTTCGAATGAAGTAGTCAATAGAAATGTCATTGGTGAAGCAAAATGGGTGGTGGGAAATAAATAGCAAAGGACTCCAAATTGGCGGATGGATAAAACTGTATCCAAAGTCATATTGTCGGAAACTAAAAATACATGTTCTGTTTTTTGTAAAAGGTTTTCGCACCCCCTTTATACGTACCCACAATTTAAAAGACTTTCGGCATGGGAAAGAACAGAAGTGGTTAAGAGAAATAATATTTGTTTTCATTGTATTTGGCCCCATAAACTGAATGAATGCCGTTCAGCCAAAAATTGCTTTTGTTCGAAGCCTCATCATAGAATGATTCACTTTCCACGTAAGGATTCTGGCAATTCCTCGTCTGAATTGAAACTGGATGCACCTGCCTTTATTCCAAGGCAGATGGAGGAGACTCCGGAAGTGATTTCACATTCCTAGTTTGTGGCGACTGGCCTTGATAAGGGAAATGCAAAAACCATACTTTTGAATATTATTCGGGCACTTGTTAAGAATAAATTCTCGCGATGAGTTGAGATTAGATGTCTTCTTGATGTTGGTTCCTAATCTAGTTTATGTGCTAGAGCATGAGCAGAACTTAAGTTTGCAATTTAAAATGGAGAAAATAAATAGTATGGTTTCGTGTGGATGATTCGTGTGTATTATTAGGACCTCGGTGGCAAATAAAGATAAGAATTATGAAAAGAAGTTGTTTATGTTGGTGGTTAATAAAATTACTGATCTCATTCCAAATAAAGTAATTAATATTAATGTTTCGGAGCTCGTGTCATTAGCTGATATTGGTTTTAATGTTCCAGATAAAATTGACATGTTGCTTGAACCTGAGGTTTTTTATGAATTGCTGAAGCCGGGACAGATACATGTTGACAACTCGCAATTACTTTTGCAAAATACTGTGATTGTTTATGTTGTTAGTGGGGGTGTCGATGAGTGGAGAAGGATCCTTTTCATTGTGGGTTAATTCTTGACGATGATTTGAACAAAACCTTGAAACAGTTTTGGGAGATAGAAAGTGTCGATGTGGAGTGTGGGGGGAATACAGAGGAATCTCGTGTGAGGAACACTTTGTGCTTACATATAAGAGAAATAATGATAGTAGATATGTGGTGTCAACGGCCTTGAGTAGGGACCCATTATGTTTAGGAAATTCTAGAGACACTGCTGTGAGGCAACTTAACTCGTTGTGGAAGCTGTTGTCTAGGGATTCAGAGAATTTGTTGTTGTATCCGGAATTCTTGAGAGAGTATGAGGAGTTGGGTCATATGGAGAAGGTTTTTGAGTCCAGTGAACCACCCACGTAATACTATATATCACATCATGGCATTCTACGTCCTGACAAATTGACAACAAAGTTGCGAGTGGTCTTCAATACTTCATCACCCACTGCAAGATGTGCTCAGGATGAAAAATTGAGAATTCCTCTGGCCTCTGAAGTTTTGCTGCACCACTCCTATATGGTGACATTGTGAGTGGGGTGTCTGAACTAGAGACTGCCCACCAGCTACAGTCGCAAATGAAAGATGCCTTGCAATCATGTGGAATGACACTTCCTGAGTTGTTGAATAGCTCCTTGTCATCAGACATCAAGCATTCTTTCTCAGTTGAACCTGATTTATCTGTGAAAACTTTGGGCATCAGTTGGAAGCCCTTCCAGGATTGTTTTGTGTTTAAGGTATCCATTTTGAGTAAACCATCGTATACCAAGGGTGAAGAACCGAGTGTTATTGCGAGATTTTATGACCCTCTGGGTTTCTTAGGTCCCTTGATGACTAAGGCAAAGATCTTTCTACAGCGATTATGTCAGCAGAAGCTCGATTGGGATGATGCATTGACCGATCCAAATGCCGAAGAGTGGAGGAAGTTTATGACGATCTTCAAAAGCATCGAGAACGTTAAGATAAACCGATTTATTCTGATTGATGCCTGGTAAAGAATTGTCCTTCAAGGATTGTCAGACGTCTCTCAAACCGCCTACGGAGCTTATGTCTGTTTACAGTGCTTCTATCAAAATGATAGTGCAAGGATGACCATCGTGGCCAGTAAGTCACTTGTTGCATCAATTCGAGTAATTTCAATACCTCGACTGGAGCTTTGTGCCTGTGTTCTTCTGGCCCACCTTATACAGAAAATAAGATAAAGTGGAGATTTGTGATATTGTGCTTTACAACGATTCAACGATCGCATTGGCGTGGTTAAACACACTTGCAAATCAATTGAAGAACTTCATAGCTAACCGTGTATTAAAGATACAGTGATTGACAGAAAAATGTATTTGGACCCATGTATCATCACATCTAAATCCTGTTGATTTTGTTTCGCATGGGTTACGCCCTCGTGATCTTCCTAACTTAGACTTGTGGTGGAGGGACCCATCGTTTCTTGAGCAAGGTAAGTTATCAAATGTACAACCCGGCTCTGATCCGCTGAACGAGAAAGAGTATTTTAGTGAATTTAAAGCCATTGTGGCCTCTGAAATACCTGTGCCTAGTTTCTGTGCTTTGGCAAATTGTCAACGATCTCTTTTGTCTGATTTATTGTGTACCAGTAATAACTATGTAAAAATTCTTCGTATTTTTAGTTATATATTAAGATTTATAAATAATGTGAAAAAATCTGTTATAGTGTCTAGCCCTCTTTGTGCTTCAGAGATGGAACAAACTGAAACTAGGTTGTATACAGATGGTTCAGGTAGAGATCTTTTTAATTGAGATTCGAGTCCTTCGGTGCCAAAAAGGTGTAATGTCAAATAGTAAGCTCAAAACCTTAAATCCCTTTCTTGATGATGATGGGATTTTGAGAGTGGGAGGACGCTTGAGTTATTCGAAATTGCCCTATGTTGCCAAATATCTGGCAGTTTTGCCTAATAATCACAAATTGACTAATCAGATAATTACTCATTTTCATTAGGCAAAATTTTCATGTTGGTGCTTCTTCCCTTCTGCATTGTGTGACAGAAATTTTGGTCACTACACGGTCCGTCTTTATGTAGAAAGGTAATACATGATTGTGTAGTTTGCTTCAAAGCCAGGCCAATAGTTACATCTCAATTAATGGGTAACTTACCCCGAGAGAGAATGGTTCCACATTACCCCTTTAATTGCTCCGGTGTGGATTTTTACGGCCCATTTATGATTATATATCGTGATCAAAGAAAAGGTGTTCTGCATAAAATCTATATTTGTATATTTATTTGTTTTGTATCTGAAGCTATTCACTTTGAGATTGTGTCGGACCTCACATCTGACTCATTTATTGTAGTTCTAAAGAGATTTTTTTTTTTGGTCATCGAGGTAAGTGCGCAAAATTATACTCTGACAATGGTAAAAACTTTGTTAGTGCAAATCAGGAGATTAGGAGACTTCTGGTAATGATTAAAACGACAGATGAGAAACTTTCGGGTTTCTTGTGACCGAAGGAATTGAATGGAGGTTCATTCCGCCCATTCTGCCCAGTGCGCCTTTTTTTGGTGATTTAAGGGAAACTTCTGTAAAATCGGTTAAATACCATCTTCAGAGAGTTGTGGGCAGTCCAATCTGACTTACGAAGAATTTAATTGTTTGCATTCAAATAGAATTATTCTTAAATTCCAGACTCGTATGTCCTTTAACGTGCAATATTGACAAATTTAAGTGTCCTTCCCCCCCCCCCCCACGCATTTTTCAATAGGTAGGCCAATAAATTCCATAACTGAACCTGATTTAACTGATTCGAATGAGAATGCCCTCAAAAGATGGTGACGAGTAACCAGATTGGTGCAGTTCATTTGGAATAAATGACACCGTGGCTAACTAAGTGAGTTGCAGCAACGCAATAAATGGCAATTTCATAAGGAAAATGTAAAGATGTGTGATATGGTTGTTCTCATCGAAGATAACATGCCTCCTTTTAGATGGTCTTTGGGTGGAATCACAGAGTTATGCAGTGGAATGATAATCTAGTTAGAGTCGTGAAGGTAAAGACTAGTGGGGGGAATATAAGCGCGAAAAAAAATCTCGTGTGTGTTTGCTGCCTATGCCAACTCAAAAATTTTAAATTTTTTAACTCCTTTAATCTAGTAAATTTTGTTAAATGTACAGTATTTATTGTGATTCTGTTGTCGAATTGGATTTAATCTGTGATATGCGATATTGTACTTTAGAGTGTTCCTTTATTCTGTGTTGATTTGAAAGCTATTTTGATGGTAACTGTTGAATGTGGGACATGTGAACGGGAAGGGGGAGAATGTTTGCGCCCCGTTTCTTTTGAGTAAATTCAACTCCAGATGGTGCCTCTGTTTTATTTTTCGTATACATATAGCAACTTGTATTAATAAAGATTACAATCCATTTGTTTGCGTGTGGTGTGTGCTTTTTTTTGTGCAGGGCCGTCCATAAGTACCTTCTATTATTTTTTGTTGTCGATATATTTTTTGCCTCTCTATTTTTAATTCTGAATTACTGCTACTGTAAATAATTATAATTTATCAAAAAAGAAACTAAGCATTGTAAACATTTTCAGATAGGGATAAAAACTATCACATTTTCTTAATATTGTAAAATCTATAGATATAAGCAAAATTTTTATGTGACAAATAAAAGTCTTAAGCTAATTTTTTCCAACTCAAATTTATCGAAATATATAATTGTTTCAGAGCACAGTATCTTTAAATTTTACTTATTTAATTTTTCGCATGGAATTCAGTTAAACTCTACCTACAAAATTCAACGATGCTTCAATTCCTTGATATAATATTTGAAATAATTTAATATGATTTGGCATTAGATCTTCTATATATTACACTACAATAAATTACTATTAATATGTACTTTTTTTTTAAAAAAAGAAAAGAATTCAGTTAGTATTTCTGCTTGTTTTAAATCCTGAAATTCATCGAAGTACTCATAATTATATTTTTATTGCCTATGACTTAACGAATCTAAATCCAACTTTGACTAAAAAGGCTATTTCTGAAGTTTTATTTGGAGAAAAGAGTGATATTTGATTTTTTTAAAAATAACAATTTACGATTCCAAGTTCTAAAATTCCCTGTTGATATAATATTCCGCCTTTAATGTTAGTACAATACTTTTTTTAAAATTATTTTGAATTTTTTTAACCATTATATAAAAAAATTTAATGTTTGTTTAATTTTTTTAACACAATTTTATGAATTAAGAAATATATAAATATGATATGTCTTGTGTTTGAGGGAAAATTCTTGTTTTAATTTTTGCATCTATATTCAGAATGCGTGAATAGTCATTTTTATTTTTTGAAACTTGGTTTCTCAACTTAACCATGGAATTTTTAATTATTTTTATGTGAATATAAGTTATAATAAGAAGGTATTCCTTTGTTTTAAGAGAAATGTACACCGTAAATTAAATTCATTCCCTTTTAATTTTATATAGTTAAAGTTGTTTTATTCATTGAAATATAAATTGCATGGAACAAAAATAAACACATTTTCATCAAAAAGAATTTTGACATTTATGGCTTTCCACCGAATGAATTTTTCAGAAAAAATGTCCATGTAATTTATTCTGTGGAGATAAATAAAGGAAATAAGTACTTATCTAAAAAAATTTTAATTTGATAGACAAAAAAAGAAAGAAACTACTTAAAGCTTATTAAAAATGATGTAGTTTCTGGAGGTATTAGTTTACTGAAATAAAAAATCTCAGCTTTTAGGAATTTTTTTTTTTAAATGTACTTAAATTGTTAAAAAGAGAACGTTAAAATTTTGACACGTTAATTTGAGCTAAATTTAGAATCTAATACCTCTTTTTTTCAATCGTAGGATAAATGTTTTTAAGTATAATAAACTATTAATCTATCACATTTCCATTGCCTATTTGGAGAAATAGTTCGCATAAAACATTTCACTTTATAGTCACCCATTTTTGAAAATCCTATCTTCAAGAATTATTCTCTTTCTTTCTCCATTTCGGTCGTTAAGAATTTCTGGATCCATAGTTATTTTCATCATCTTCACTCGAGGGATTGCATGATCTGTAATAGCAAATTAATTTTCCTTTTTACTGTCCACTAACGAGGTCTTATGGTAATCATTTTTTCCCTTATTTTAAATAAGTATTTATTTTTCGAAAAACTATAAGAAGTAATAAAGAATGATAAATAATATTGTCTTAAGACACAGTACTGTAATTACATTTATACTTTATAATTACCACTTTAGCCATTAGTTATAACATTGAAGCAAATTGTATGAAAGATTCCGTGTTACACAATAAATCTGTTGTAATTAAATACAAAATAAATCTAAACAAAATTCACAAAGGTATCCGACTACGTTAAAAACTCGAATTTCGGAGAAAATACCGATTTTTTTTATTTATCCATTAAAATATTTGAAATCTTCTCTTTCTGAAGCTACCTTCCATTTGTAGCTTTGTACATAGAAATCAAGTTATAAGTATTTTAATATCAGATGATTTCCAAGAAAAAGTGCCGGAAGTCACAATTTTGAAACCGGAAGCTAATGTAATCTCAAAAATATTCGTTAGTTTCTTATATTTTAAGAATATTTACTACTTATATTTAAAAAAAAAACTTTTAAAATGTATTAAGAATTCATTTTGAGAAATCTGGCATCACATTTAATAGTACAATTTTCAGAAAATCAGTGGCAATGTACACTCTGTTTAATATTTTGCAGAGCAATGTTGTTCGAATTAGCTTTTAATTGTCATTTTATTTCTGTATGAAATAAGAGTTTAAATTATATAACAGTTTTTTTAAAACGTTTTTCTGCATTTCACTTGGTGTGTGTGTGTGTGTGTGTGTGTGGCTGTGTGTGTGTGTGCACGGTCAGAAGAGAGTGATAGAAATCTATTAATCAAGAAGCGACGTTTGAAATGAATAATTTATGCACCTTTTCTTTAAAATTTTCTGTCCATTTCCTTCAAGATGCACATTATTCTAACAAAATATTCACCAAAGACACTTCTAAATAGCAGATTCATGTCAATAAAGCAAAAATGCTTATCTTATAAGACTAAATATTAACTTGATCATTAACATTATAGTGGACTCAAAAGTTCCTCATAACAAAGGAAACTTACTAAAGCCCAATATACAGAATAGTTGACACATTTAAGCATTTTCACTTTTAATATCAGAACCATTAATTATACTAAGAAAGATGTCATTCCATTCCTCCAATGGCTTAAATTCAACATCAGAGTTAGTAATCTCTACTCTGTTGTGTAAAACCAATGCAGTCAAAATTTAATATTCACTTTACAATTATTTTAAATGATGGTTCTCCTTCGCATGAAGATGTTTGGCTGTTGTGATTGTAGTCAGGAAAATGATTTACATGAAGATCACAAGGAGAATTCTTATCACTGCTACAATGATTAATCAGTTTATAAGATCGGGTCAGACAGCTGTCATGTTTACATAACTCTTTCCTGATAGTTTTTATCTAACAATCTGCAAGATATACAATCAATCACGTAGCTACTCAATTGATTTTATCTTTGATAATTCTCTAAATACTCATTGTGTTTCAAACATTCCATCTAGATTGTTCAATAGTTCCGGATATTCTAGAATTGACATTCTCTAATATTCCTCTTGAAATTTCTAAATGCATTAATCATATAATTCAGTTCCAGACGTAATTGTACAAAAATACAGAGACTAAAGGAAAAGAACAAGAAATTCTCATATGAATCATAATAGATAGTTTTGTAGTCCTGTCTTGATTCTTTCCAGTCCCTCTTTCATGCCCCTTAGAGTCGTTCAATACACAACAATCAGCATAAATTTCAAAGAAAAAGGTTTCCTCCCACTTACTTCAGTTAGATTGGCATGGGAACGTGGGAGTCTCCAGGTTCCCTGCTTTCTCTTTACCTTCTGCCAGAGATTAACGCTAACTAGTCCTTCAATAAAGCATTCACACTGCTTTTCGTTCTTTCGCTGGGCTGCTGAAGGACATAGCAAAGGACATAATCTTCAGATTTGTTCCATGGTGAATAGAACTGGTAAATCTCAGCTAACTGCATCTTCTTTCTCAGCCTGCACCCTCAGCTGGGTCAAATACTCGTAACCGTCATCGGATGTCACAAAATTTCTTTTTATTTGGTACGGGGCGGCTGTTGCTCAAAGAATCACTTTCTTTTTCATTGTTGGGAGAGTATCTTTCTTGGGCTGTAAATATTCCTGGATTCAGAATGAGTTTGGAAGAGTGGTTCCTTGGCGCATCAGTTTCATCTTTCTGCATGGCCATAAACTGTCTATCATTATTCCTTGCTCTCTGAGGACACGTAATTATCTCTTTCTCAGGGTTCAGTGACTCTTTCCCAGACGCTTCTTTGAGTCCTGTCCGTACAGACTCTTCGGTCTTTTCTTTGGGAAGAGAACATCTGTTTCTTTCAGAAGTTCTTCTGTGTAGTTCTTTTCCTGTTTTCCATCGATTAGGTAGATTTGAAGATCTTCTTCAAATATTCTTCTAATTCTGGTTCTTTTTTCCTAATAAAATGCTTTTCTGAAAGATCTTTTAGACACGCATCGGACCTCCGAGTTCAGATTAATTTCTGTCCTTCTAAATATTCAGAATCTTTTTGCGGTCCCTTGTTTTCCATTCTTTACCTTTGACTTCTTCTGGCATTGGACCTCAAATTTCCATCTAGCCTGCATGCCCCTGTCTTCGTTGATTCTCCAACATGTTCTTCCATTTTCCCTTTTTCTTTTTAAGTTCTGCTATCTTCTCTCACCTCTTTCTTCTCTAAGAATTTCCATTGCAAGAGGACTTCATAACATTTATTCTTTAATTTTAAATCATTTTCAGAAATGTGTAAGATATCAAGGTTTCATTTCAACTTATTCATGCAAAAAGATCTATCTGCCACCACATTTGAATTCATTTTTGATTTTAGCTTAACTTCATTCCGTTTTCATCATGACTAAAGATCTGGATATCCGATTTTTCGAGAGTGGCGACTTACTTTCTTCTTTTATTTATCAGTATCCTCAATTTCAGGACCATGGAAGAATGTGTAATAATGCAGCTTTGGTTACGATGCTGTGCCTTCGTGAGATCAATACTAGTTTCCAATAGATTTAAAAGCTAGTTCCTGAGCAAAATGTCACACATTGCTATAAGTTATATCTGCCTCTGCAACCATCTCAAAATAGCTTAAAGATAAAATAACTTTTGATTAACTTCTATTCCTTCATATACTAAGACCATTTTCAGAATGAAATAAAGACAAGATGGTCCCTGCATTTGTTATTTTCAACATGACATCAAAACAATGGCAATTCTGCAGCTCATTTTCATAAAATAAATTTGAATTACTCTAGAAAAATCCGAGGAACATATTATATCTCCTGCCGGACTTAAAGCGCCGTGATCAGCTTAAAAACCAAGAATGCCCCGGAAGATTGGCGTCTATCTACCCATCCTGTATGTCTGAATGATCTGAAAACTAAAATAAATTAATTTCTTAATATATCGGTATACCACGTGGGTTGACACTATGAGGGGCAGCTGATCCTCCCACAAAGCCACGTGATTCCACCCGTAGACCACGGATTCTCACATCCCTATGCAATAGTTGGTAGGCTTCAACAACTTCTTTTCCGCAGTTCCTGATGCTGGCTTGGAACATGGCTTATCTAAGGCAGCACTCAGCTTTAAAGCATTAATATTTTTCCAATTAAACGCATACTTGAACAAACTGAATAAGGATTTCCATCTTGTTTCTTTTTCGTTGATGCAAGCTATGAAGTCAAACTAGAACACGGTTTGTTGCAGTTTCAAGAGTATTATTCGAAAGCGTTAAAACCTGAACTAGCATGGTTCTAGGACTATGTAATAAACACAATGGCAACTCAGCATTCAACGACGCGTTTCTGACTCTAATCCTTTACTGAGTATATTTTATGTCTTTTGAAGCTATCCTATTATTGTTTCCACGGTTCTAAATTTTACGTTTATGCTCCTTTGACTGAGAATCAGTTGTCTTAAACGGAATGGCAATTACTATGGATTTCTTTTTCCTTTTCTTTTGCCCAATCGTTTATTTTTCAGTACTACCCATAGTTTAAATAAGGATATTAATGTATAATATTCAGGATTTAAAATCAACATTTTTAAAAACAACGTTTTATATAGTTAAAAGTTAATCAAAAATTATTGAATTTAATTAAAGACCTGGTCATAATATCTAAATATTGCATTGTTAGATAAAGTAGAACGGTTCCCAAATTTCAGAGCTCTAACGTTGAGGGAAGTTGGTTAGATAATGATAGAAATTTGATGACACATCTGATCACACACAGACACACACGCTAAGTGAGATACATAAAAACGTAACAACTAATAGTATTAATTATCCGGTGAATTAATGGTTGGAATTGCAGTTTAACCAACCATAGCGACAAAGTTATTTGAGTATTTTAGCTCTTATGTCCTATAATGCCGTTTCACGGATTTAACGCTCAAGCCAAAAAGTAAAGTTTGCAACTTGGTTTTAAATCGCTCCAGTCGTTTTGGAAACTGCATTAATTAAGAAATATTAGTTAAAACTTATCGCAATGTCTAAATATTGCATTGTTCAGAGCCGGGTACCGGACAGGTTCCAAAATTTCAAAGTCTGAAGCAGATGGGAAGTTAGTTAGTACTTGATTATTTGATGGTACCTTCACCACACCCAATTAGGTTGGAAGCAACGTTTCCCTTTAGAAGAACTGTACTAACAGTTTAGACTCTTATTTCATACAGAATAAAGATGACATTAAAGACTAATTCGAGACAAATTGCTTTGCAAGATATTAGTAGACAGGTTACATTGCCACTGATTTTCTGAAGGGATTGGAGCAATGCAGTAGC
>BMAW01128645.1:60987-110475 GCA_019974015.1 Nephila pilipes | reverse complement strand
TATTTTTAGAGCAGAAATAAAAGACTAATTTGATGGTCCCCAATACTGTTTATTTTCACAACAGTTACAAAACAATGGCAATTCTGGCAGCTCATTTTCATAAAATAAATTTGAATTACTTAGAAAAATCCGAGGAACAATTATATCTCCTGCAGACTTAAAGCAGCCTGATCACTTAAAACACCAAGTCAGCCCGAAAGATTAGCGTCTATCTACACCTGTATCTGCATCTGAATGATCTGAAAACTTAAAATAAATTAATTTCTTAATATATCGGTATACCACGTGGGTTGACACATGAGGGGCAGCTAGATCCCTCCCAAAGCCACGTGATTCCCACCTAATGAAACGGATTCTCACATCCCTATGCAATAGTTGGTAACTTCAACTTTTCAGCAGTTCCTAATGCTGGCTTGGAACATGGCTTATCTAAGGCAGCACTCAGCTTTAAAGCATTAATACATTTTTCCAATTAAACGCATACTTAGAACAAACTGAATAAGGATTCATCTTGTTTTCTAGTTGATGAAAACTATGAATAAAACTAGACAGTTTGTGCATTTCAAGAGTATATTGAAAGACCTAAAACTGAACTCTCCTTGAGTTCTAACTTGTAATAAAACAATGGAACTCAGCATTTCAACGACACGAAATTATTTCTAGGCTCTAAACCTTAATTACCAAATGTATTTATGTCTTTGAACTATCCTTCAATTGTTTCCACAGTTCAATTTTAGTCGATGCTCCAAAGTTGACTGAACTCGTTGTCTTAAAGCAGAATGGCAATTACATGGATTTCTTTTTCTTTCTTGCCCAATCGTTTATTTTCGTACACCCATAGTTTAAATAAGGAATATTAATGATAATTCGAGAATAAACCATATTTTAAAAACAACGTTTTATATGGTCAAAGTTTATTAAAAGAATTATTGAAATATTAGCTAAAACTGGTCGAACATATCTAAATATTGCATTGTTAGATAAGTAAGAACTGTCTCAAAATTTCAGAGCTCTAACTTGATGGGAAGTTGGTTAAATTAATGAGAAAATTTGACGACACTGATACACACAGACAGACACGCTAAGTGAAATAATAAAACGTAAAACTAATATTAATTAATTACTGGTGAATTAATGGTTGAATGCAGTTTAACCCAACCAATCTATGACAAGAATTATTTGGCAGTATTTGCCAAATGTACTACCCAAGCTGTCACGGATTTAACGCTCAGCCAAAAAAATAGCCAAGTTAGTGCCAATTTTTGAAATCGCTCCGCAGTGTTTTAAACTGCATTATTAAGAAAATATTAGTTAAAACTTTCGCAAATGTCAAATATTGCATTGTTAGGCGAGTAGAACGATTCCCAAAATTTCAAAGCTCAGCTTGATGGAAGCTTGGTTAAATTAACGATTGAAAATTTGGATGACACACACACACACACACACACACGGCATAAATTTTTGACCATATATATAAACTCATACTTCCTATGACCCCTTAAAGTTTTGACCATCATTATATGTATATAAATTGTGTATTAGAAAAACGAATAAAAGTAAAATATGATTTATATATTTAATATAGTCTATTTCACATGTAACTTTATTGATTTGTTCCTATTACTAAGGCAGAAAATAATTAAACAGGTTAATTAATTAAACATTTGGTTTTTAATTTTTACACAGACTAAAATGAAACATAAATATTATTTTGCGTACTTAAGAAAGGTGTAATATCTTATGCATGGATTTTTAAAGCATTAGAAACAGATATTTTAATTAATTTTTTGTGCAAAAATATCAAGTGTTTTTGTAAAAATTTACATTATACTATGTAATATAAAATTATTTAAAATTCTTTTTTGCCAGCATTTACTTTGTGGTATAGGTAGACTAGTGGTGATGGTCACAGACTCGCCACCGGTGGTTTTCATCGAGTCGTGGGTTTCAACTTTGAAGCCACTAAAGAGACCCCCTGTGCAACCGTGGATGAAGGTCCTTAACTTTGCCGGGGCCCAAAATCCTCCCATTGGCTTGGTATGGAAGTTTTGAGAGGGATTTGCAAGCTCATTACTTGGCTTTTCAAAATTGCGGGAGCCGCCACCTGTAGTCCTTAGGCATTAATAAGCAATTACAATCACAGCATCAACTTAAGTTTATTATTCTGAATGAGTAAATTTATAAAGAAAACTCAAACTGAAAAATCACCAAAGACACTTAATTTGATCTATCTGATCTTAAAATTAGTTCAATTTAGAATTTAATAAAAAAAAAAAACACATTTTTTTTGTTCTAAAATTCCGTCAATTTGATTTTTTCTAAAATGAGTAAAATAGCCATAAACGGTAATTACATTGTTAGCAGAATCTGAAGAACAAGTGAATGAAAGATGTGCTTAAAAAACTTTTTTAAAATGACAAGAAAAGGTAAGAACGATTTATTAAAAAGAGCAGAAATTCCCACAACCCTACATTACTTTTACTTACCCTACATACTTATATATATTCTTAACCCTACGCACTTACATACATTTTTAACCCTTTTTTTTACATTTTACTTTCAAAGTGCACCGTCCATGAAAATCAATCAATCAATCCACTTTCTACTATATATTTTGTATAAACTGTAACTGCACATGTTGTTTAGTTCTCTGTCAGTAATGGAGGGTTGCGCGAAATTAGAAAATTTTCTTGAGGAACAAGAAATAATTAGCATTCCTGAAATTACTAAGGTAAAGATTACCGAACGCTTCTCAAGCCTAATTGAATTAGTTGCCGAACTCAGAAATGAAAATGCTGAGTTGAAAGTAATTTTAGGTAAGTTAGTAAGTCAAAATGATTACTGATGATTAATGTTTGTAACAATATTGCGTAGTTATTTTTTTATTTTTTTGCTTATCCGAGGATTATATATTGTGATTAATATTCAAAACAATACAATCTATAATTCCTCCCAATAGCATTTGAATCGAAGCTTCTGTAGCTCCGGTTCGAGTAACAATAAACATCGTTTTCAAAAACTTATTAGTGTTTTTTTAATAAGTTTTTGAAAATTCAATCCAGTTTTAATGAAAATGCAATCCAGTTTTAATGATTTTGGAAAATGCATGAAACTGATATCGACGGGATTCCAAAAAATCTTGCTGTAGTAAAACTTGATAGTTCGATGGTGAGATATTGGAATGTCGTCTGATTTTGTTTAATTTGTTGATGTACTACAAAACTAAATGCTTTGCTTCATTATTCGCTGTTGTAATTGTTAATGTAATTTAAATTTAAATGCGCTTGCCTTTAAAAATATTTACCTTTATGATTCATGCATCATTTTGCATGTAACTTAAACTATGAAAAATAATCCATTTGGTCAGTTGTTATTTAAAATTATCTTGGTAAAAATGCATCTTAGTCCCATCACTTAGTGCAATTTTAAAAATAGCCAAATTGGTAAATTTTTATGAGCAATATTAGCTCCACAGGATGCCAAATGAAAGAATGTGGGAAACAAATTACTAACCTATTTTTTCAATGGATTCTTCGTATAAAGCACATATGTGTTATGAAATCCTGGATATCAGAAAACTTAACATAGTCAATTTCCCCCCATTTATCTGTGTTTCAATGCAATTGTATCTTCTTTCATTCATATTCATTCATATGCACCTTCCAAACCAAAATCTCATTTCTCAATAAACATTTCTCGTAAAAGCAGATATCTCTCTTTTGACAAAACATAATTCCCATCTTTCATTCTACAATGTCATTCATGTCCATAAGTCATACATTTCTTTTAAACAATCAAGTAATCTCAAATTTTCATGCATGTTAAAATAGATTTCTTTGTCTTTAGACAAAACATACTGATCCACAATTGAATTTTCATTTCATCCTAAGCAAATTCGTTAATACACTTTCCAACCAAAATCTCATTACTCGTAGAATATTAAACATAGCTATTATTATCACATGAAAACAAATCTCTCTTTTGACTCAACATTACCAATCACAATCGAATTTCCATTTCAAACAGAACAATCTCATTGACAAAACTTCCAAACTACAATTTTGTTACCCAAACAAGATTACACATTTTTAATGAATGAAGGAAAAACAATGAATCTCTCCTAACGATCTTGCAAACATTCTGAAAATTCTCTCCCTTCATCCGGTAATGCCATTCCTATCCATCCATGGAGCCATTTTTTTAAAACAATTGCATGCCCTCATATTTTTTTTTTGATAATTTTGATTCACTTACCCCTTCCCCCCCTTAACTACAGGCTTCATCCCATTGGGTTTAAGTGAATATATTTCACTTCGCTAATCATTGTTTTCTTGGAGTCTACTTTGAAGTTCACTTAAAATTATTCAAAATATTATTTAAAAATTGAAAAAAAAATATTCTTCCATCTTGATTGTCATATTTTTCATCTCACACATGCAAAGAACAGGTATGCCAGCTAGTCTTACTTATAAATTTACATGTTTGTGTGTTATTCAAATCCACAATGTTAATCATATTTCTCCCAAAATTTATTATGAAGCTTTGCTGATGTGTGGAAGGAGCAGTAAGTATTTATTTGGAAATCTTTTCTTCCATAAAAACAGATGGCAGCAAATCAGATGGCAGCATATCTCTAATTTCAGTTTACTAAAAAAATTTTCTTTGTGAATTTATTTCCTTGACATTTTTTATTTCATAACAAATATCTTCCATGTTTTTCAAGATTTTTCTTATTGTTTAATGATATTTTGGTACATGAGATAGCTCTCAATGACAAAACTACAATTCTTACAGTATAGAGTGTGTAAATTGATAAGCCAATATTTGGCAAATTTTTGAAAATAATGTCGAAAAGCATCAATTTTGGATTTTTTAAAAATAATTTTATCTCAAAATGTATGGATCCAAATGAAATGGAAACAGAAGGAACATTTGTCTTCTTTTTAGTGAAAAATATTGATTAGTGGGATTTTATATAAATTTTTAACTGCACAATCAGCGAATGAATTTTTTTTTAATTTTCTCCTTTTCTCTTGCATAACATTTCCTCTTCACTAAGCATAGTTCTGGCACATATTATGTCATGGTTCTTGTGTATTTGTAATTATTTATTATTCTTTTGAAAATCACTAAATTTATTAAAATATTACCCATTAAAAACATTTTATGCTTGGTAGCCAGATTACTATGTTTTTAAATTTATCCTTGTGAACAAATTAAATGTAATTTTCACTATTATTGAATTTTAATTTCTATTAAGAGCTTAATGTTATGTTCCAGTTTCATTAAAAAATATGTAATAGTCATTTTATAAACTCCAATTTTTGAAAAATTAATTTTTAATTAAAAAAGCTGTAAAAATTTAATTTATAAACTGCAGGTTTTATTCCCATTGGTTTAAAATTTTTATCTTTCATTTTACTATTTTATTTTTTGAATAATTCTTTCTTTGGAGGCAAATTTGTGTTTCACTTAAATTTTTTAACTCAAAATATTAATAAAAATATTCAAGATATTATCCTCATTAAATTGTTTTAATCCCATCTGGATTGTTGTTTGTTCAACTTTCTCCTTGGAAAGAATGGGTATATACTATAATAAGCTTTGTCCTAGTGTGGGTGAGGTTGCAGGATTAATATATGAAGTAAAATTTGGTATTTCAATTTTTAATGATTGGCATTTATTCATTACGTATTCAAATCATTTAAGCATTCTTGAAACCAATGTTAGCTTTCACAAATTGCATTTACTTTTAAAACTTGTATATTATAAACTAAATATATCATCTAAAATTCTGTTTCTTTCTATTCAATAATTTTTGATCATAAGTGTTAATAGATATATAACTTTTGTATATGTTAGTGATTTTTCACAAATGATATAATTCTTAGTCATTTGCTTAATTTTTTTTTTTCATAGAAAGTGAACAATTTAAGTTTGAAAAGGAAATATCAACTTCAAGACAACAGCTTCAACAAAGTACTGAATTATGTACCAAGTTAAAGTTGCAGATAGTTGAATTAGGTATTGAAATTTTGTAATATTTTTCATTTTAATTTTTTTGAAGTTGTTTTAATTTTAAATGTACTTTATGAATATTTGTTATGGTTATTAAGCAACACAAATTTTTAAAATGCTGTGGTACATTTTTGGTTCTACTGTTAATTGTACTAAATTAATAATTTTAAGTGGCTAACACATTATCTACTTTTTTTTGCTTACTGAAGATAAAACTATTATATATATATTTAATATGTGTATATATATATATGTGTGTGTGTGTTTTTTTTTCTGTATAATACACACACATATATATGTATGTGAATATGTATCTTAATTTAAAAAGTTATTTCATGTATTCTTATTTGTAATGTCGTGTTCTAAGTTTTAATTTCTTTTTTGGTTTAAACAAAAAAATTTTAAGAGCTCTGTTTTGTGTGTATGTGTGTAAAAATTTCATTGCAATATTAACAGATAGTTTCAAAACAACTAGCTTCTTGTTTCAGATATATAAATTCAGATTAATTTAAGATGGTATTAAACCTTTTCTCTGTTTATTTTTGCAACTTGCTCATTCCTACCATCTTTTGAATTGTATGTTGAATTCTAGCCTCTGGATTTACTAAGTTAATTTGTATGACAGACAATTCTATGTTTGTATTCAGTGATTTCAAGTTATTTCTTTTTATATGCTGACAGATAATCAGAATATATTTTACTCTCCTGTTTTATGTCTTGTTTGATTTTCTTCATTTATGTAGCTGTACTCCTATCCGAAAATGTAGCTAAGAATGAATTTATAATCTCCTTGTATATTCTGCTGAAAATCTGCTGAGGAGGTACAATCTGATCAGCATTTTCATAATTTCTAGATTTTACTTACTAGATTATGTGCACTTTTTGCTCTGTCTCTCTAACAGGAACATTGATTTCTCGCAAGTAATTATTCCAGTCAATTACTGTTTTGTTTGACATTTCTAACTCTTCATAGCATAATTTAATGCTGGTTCATTCCTTACCCTCTAGTATATAAATTTAAAAGTTGTGGTAAATGGTTGATGATTATTTTTGAACAATTGCCATTTCTAATTCCATAATTCCAATGTATTGATTAGTTTTTAATTTTACTTTTTTAAAATACTTATTCTTTGTGTTCTTGTGAGGTGGAGTAATTTTATCTTTTTCTTGTGTTGTAGGCAGATCATATATAGCCTCATTTTTATAAATTCAAATTAAATTGAAAATAAGACTAGAGAGAAAATTATGATGCAGAATCCAAACACTAATGAGAATTGTGACATTGCTTACAGAAAAAAAATTGGAAATGTATGCATGATTCCCATAAAGCAAATGATGTTGGTTGTCAGAATTTGGTGTGTGATTTTATTTCCAACAATATTTTCACCATAATATATTAGTACCAAAAAAAAAAAAGTCAATAGTATTTTTAAGTGCTATGATTAGTTTTTGTTTTTTCCTGTATTTCTTTTTATTTTTAATAATATTTTAAATTATTATTAAAATAATAATTTAATTCTTTTTTCTTGTTTTAGAGGAAAATCAAAATGCTGTCCAAAAGCAATGGCGTGACTTACAGAAAACACATGATTCATCTATGCTGGAGTTGGTTAGTGTGATGCACTTTTCATTTATTTTTACTGGTGCATGTGGAAATTCCCATTAAACATGAAAGTTGGTGTATTTCCTGCCAAATTAATACCAATCATTTCTAATCCAGTTATATCAAATCCAATTAATAATTAACTTAAACAATTTAATGATATATTTTTGTTCAGTTTAACAAAAATGATCGACATAACCATTTCTATCTAATTATCAATAACAAAATGCATTAAATATTACACACTATTAAATATTTTAAATATTTTTTAGTTAAACAGAAGATTTAATTAGATGAAATGTGTTAATTATACATATCAAAGCACCTTATCTGGTCACAATAATATATAGAAAGAAAATACACTCACATAAATAGAAATTAAATGAGCATAAAATTTGCATGAAATGCTTCCAAACATAAAATGAAAGAAAATATGCAGAATGATTTGAGAACTCGCCGTATAATGAAATGTTGTATATGTAAATATGAAGAGAAAACTAACAGTACATTGTAGCCTTTATTTCATAATTGTAATATCTTGTTTAAATAGACTTTACTTTTTTTTATATTCAGATTTATGAAGGGTTGTTTAAATTATTTATCTTTATTTTATATATATACAGAGAAATCCTAATTTTCTGTAAGTTTCATATATTTTTTTACCACCTGCATTTTTTTTTTCAGTATCTGAAGAAATCAGATTCTTTGATAACATTAAAAAAACATTATTATTCATTAGGAAAATGAACAGTATTTAATATCTAGAATTTTTAAATTATAAAATATAGTTTTTAGGAAAGTTGCATTTCTGTTCAAGGCCATATTAACTATCTTTTGTTATATTAAAGATTTAATCATTGTTGAGGAATTGTAGATAAAGCTCTTTTAAAATTAATGTACAGTTACAATTAATACACAGTTAGTTTCCTCAAATAGACTGAAAGTTTTTCATAGATATTTGCTGAACTTAATTACTGACTTGCTTTTCAGGAATTTTGGGAATTGATATCTGTTCTTGTGTCTTATTGCTGTTAAATTTTCCTTTTTCCACTCTTTAATTTTTTTTCTCTCTCTACATTATATATATTTTTTTCAAGAAATATTTTTCAAAAATAATAACAATTTCTGCTGAAAAAAATTTATGAATATGTTGATTTATGTTTGCTCATTACAGCCTATCAATTTATTTAATATATAAGAGGTAAATTTTTTATCATCTTCCACTGTTTTTAATATCAAAATCAAAGGGATATTTAGATGATTTTGATGAAGATTAAAAAAAAAAAAAATATTAATAATCTGATCTGTTTCAGAAATTTTAATTTTTTAGTTTCATGGTAATTGAAGATGGAAACTGTTGTTAGTTTTATTTTTGCAGAATTTTCATTTTTACTTGGGTCTAAATTTGATGTTTTCCTAGGGGCCTCGTTAGCCTAGTGATCAAGGTCGCGGACTAGCGACCGGCGGTTTTCGTTCAGTCGTGGGTTCGATCCTTGGCCACCAAAGACCCGCCGTGTAGCCGGGGTTGATGCATGTTAAATCTGTTCGGGGCCCAAAGTCCTCCCGTTGGTGTGGTGTGGATGTTAGGAGAGGAGGGTGCATGATCAGGTGTCGTCCTCGTCTTTTGACCGTGGTTCAAAATTAAGAGGTCCATTGCCAATAGCCCTCGTGTTGCTTCTAGTGTGATGTTAATAAAAACTAAATTAATGTTTTCCTATTTTTTTTCTTCTTTGTCTAAAGAAATGTGTAAAATTAAATCTACTGTAAAAACTAAGATATGACTAAGAAATTGAATCTTATTCATAATCTGTATGAATTGTATTTTGGGTAAAAATAAATCTCTTTTTCATTGTAGTATTTTTTACAATATATGATGTTGGAAGTTTTAATGTTACCAGTGTTTATAGGCATTTTAAAGAATACTTTGAAAATATATTAACATGGTATGGAGCGTATAAAGTATAAATGTTGATATTTCGTATGCAGTTTCATGCAACTAAAATCACTATTAAACATTTTAACTTGTTTAATGGAATATTGCTCCAGTTGCTTGTTACTTAATGATATATCTCAAAAGCTAAATTTTTGTTTGGCAAAATATCAAGCTGCTAAAAAATTTGATAAATTCTTTAAAAGCTGTACCTAAATTTCATTTCCTTTTTCACTATTATATAAATTCCTGGAAATTAAATAACTTGTGTTATTGCTTTGTGTCCAATACATGTATTTTGCTAAGCTTTGTGATTAAAAGTTCTTTTTCTTTTATTGGATGGTTTCTTTTCTTTTTGTTATTGTATGTGGTGAAATGTTATTTTCAACATTATATGTAGGATAGAATTTGATATGATTTTGGATATCTCCAATTATGTGTAGAATAAAATCTGATATGATTTTGGATATCTCCAATAAAAGTCAAATTAAAGAAATTTACAACTGTCCAGGAGACATCACTTGTCTGTGTGATCTACTAGTTATATGGAGATAAGCAAATATATTTTCTTGAAACAGACAGTTTATAATCATATGTTGACCGGGAATGACAGAATAGTCCCACTATAGCTCATGCATGTTGTAAGACATGACTAAAATGGGTGCCCAGCGTCTGAGGGTACAGCCGAGCACCCTACCCCTGGGGATTATATTAGGGGACCTCAGGGACTTGCTTCTTCAGGTAAGTATGGACATCATGACCCCGAGACACCCTATAGTGATTTTCTTTCTTTCCTATGAGGTTTACTGTCTTTGGTAAACATGGGTGACGTACCCTTGGGTTACCCAAGTGATCCTTCTCTATTTTCGGCCCTCCTCCTTGTCAACCAATTTTTGTCTTTTCTTCAATATCTTCACCTCTAGACCACAGTTAAATCTTGTTTGGCACAGCATGGTCATATCTGGCTCTTGCACCAATAAGCTTTACATTCACTCTCACTTATAATCATATGTCAGTTCCTGTAAATGGTATTTTTTTTTAAACAGACCTTTCATGATACATTATGTTAACTTAGATGTAATCTAAATTTGCAAAAGTGATCATAATGGTGATAATATTGTGTGTTATTGGCTGTAGATGGAGAGGAAAGAATTCAATGGCTGCATCCTTATTTATAATTTATGAAGGAATAGTTTGACTTTTAAATTCCTGCAGATAATTATAAACAACTTTGATTTATAAGTTTTTCTTTAACTTCCTAACATTCTATCCTATAGTTAAATTTTAACGTACTTTTTTGGTTAAAATTTGAATTAAAAAAATTGTACAATTTCATAATTTTTTTTTTCAATCTGATTAATTTCAATAAATTTTTTTTCAATATGCAACAGAAGATTTTCTTTTTGCAAAATAGTTTCGTTGTGAAACCCAAATCTTGCCTATTCTTTTATCACATATATCTTATCTTTTTAATGACCCAAATAACATGTTAAAATGTTGTTCCTGACAAGGAATGCTTTATTCAGATGAGTTTTATCTTTATTATAGCATCCTTGGTGACTTAAAAACAAAATTTGTTACAAATTTGTTGCGTTATTCCCTCTTTTGACTTCCAGGGCTCAAATTTAGATTAATTGTATTTTTGTTATTTTTAACAAAACATGTTTTTAAAAAAGTTGATTCTTTCAAGCATTACATTTTCAAGAAAAAATTGTTCAAGCTGACACTCCAGTTTGTGACTTGTACTAATTGTTAAAATTAACAACATATTAGATACTCGAATCTTAATTTATTAGCAGATGGTAACTCCAATGGTTTATAAACTTTTCGACCAGGAATATTCTACTCATTATGAGTTTAAATGTTGATTCTCATATTCCAGACATTGCCTTTTGGAATAATGGGTTCTTCTATATATTAAATTTAATGGGTTCTTCTATATATTAAATTTTTCTTCTATATATTAATTTAAACAAAACCCTCATTTATTTTGGTGTTATAAGGAAGAAAGTTCCAGCTAGGGACAGGGATTGAAAGAACAACTTGTTATTTCGAACCATTCTTCAAAAAGAGTGAGAATAACAAAACAAATGTCTTCCAGATACCTGTTCTTTGCTGTTCTCAATTATTCTGAGGCATTTCCCACTCTCTGCTTTCCCAGGTGTATAACCTTATATAACATGATATGTGATAAGAGGCTATTAACTGCTGGAAAAGCCCTAAGATAGTGTCAGTATTTTTCCTCACTCGCAGCTCGCTTTCCGTCTGTAAACAAGCAAATGTTCACCCAGTCAACAAACAGCACTAGCATCACGAACTTTGTCTCCCT
This sequence comes from Nephila pilipes, assembly GCA_019974015.1. Taxonomy (NCBI): domain Eukaryota; kingdom Metazoa; phylum Arthropoda; class Arachnida; order Araneae; family Nephilidae; genus Nephila; species Nephila pilipes. The sequence continues at coordinate 98,595 of BMAW01128645.1, read as the reverse complement.
CTCTGAATAGAGTCATAAGCCAACGAGGGTGTGGATGAGCTTTGATAATAGTCACTACAGCGAGAATACTTATAAGAATGGAAGAATTAGATGGAATAGCTCCAAGGAATTGGTGGGTAGAAGAAAAACTCCTCCCAATATGCTCTTTGTTCAGGGAGTAAAAAATTGGCAAATCAGGTCTTAAAACTAGAGGACTTGTTTTGGTAGGTCTACTAGAAGACTTACCAAAGCTGGTGAGGAATGGTAAAGATTCCGAACTGGAATGGGTTGCTCTGACCGATACGTCTTGTCTGTTTCTTACTTGATTTGGAAACTTGAATGGAATAAAAAATTGAATTGTTTTCCATTTAATTGTATTTTTATTTTCAATCTGATTTATTTTATTATTCTTAAATTTATGAACTAACTCTAAAATTCTTGAATTTTAATTAGATATGATTTGGAAAGTGTAAAAAGTATGTATATGATGTGTGCAATAATGCACAAAAGTTTGATTGTGCATTTTTAATTCTTAAGAATATTTTTGATTGTCAACATGTATTTTAGGGCTTATAACATGAGATTACCTTAAAGATGTTTGGCTTCAACAGGTTTATATATATTTTGATGCAAAATCAAATACATATATATTGATTTATGTATTGATGAATTTTATTAGATCTAAGAATGATTTAAAAAAGTTTTTATGAAAATTTTCTTTGTTTTGATTCTTATTATTGGTATTAGGAAAGCAAATTAGAGTAGAATATGAATTTAAAAGTTTTATATACTTCATATGTACCTTTATTAAGTTGTGTAGCCAGGGCTGATGTGCATGTTATATCTATCGAAGTTCAATCTTCTGTTGGTGTGGTATGGAAATTAAGAGAGGGGTTGCCAGCTCAGGTGTTGTCCTTGTCACTTGACTGAGGTTCAAAATTATGAGGTCTGTCACCAATAACCCTCGTGTTGCTGCTAGTGTGACAATGATAAAACGAAACCAAACCTATGTAGTGTTAAATTCATTAGAATATTTTTGAGATTTTGTTTGAAGTATCTAAAGAATAAATTGATCTAAGAACAATTCTTTATAAAGGAACAAGAACAGGCAAGAACAGTTCACCCCAAAGAACATAAATTCTCATCTTTAGTTTCTGCCTCAATTGGATTAATGCAAGATATAAAGGCTAAATTAAAGTATATTGCTTATATCCTTTTTTTTTTTTTATTTCCAATGTTAATTAAAATTGATCAAATTTATTGGACCCTTTTTTCCCCTGGCAAAAAAAAAAAAAAAGGCATGAATAGAAAATTTTGAATATAAGTCAAAATTTTCTATTCATGCCATTTTTTTTTTTATTTTATTTCTTTAAGCCTATTATTTGTGAAATGGTTGTGATTAAATGTCAGGAACAGTTTTCAAAATTTTTATTGATGAATTTATTTTGAAAAAATAAATTTTTATTGATGTATTTTATTTATATACAATTAAAATTTTCTTAAAATTCTTTACCACTATATAATAAACATATAATTGGTATTTTCACAGCAATCTACAAAAAGAGATAATGAGTTATTAAATCAAGAAAAAAGAAATCTAACTGAACAGTTGGAGAAACGAAGAAGTGAAATTGAAAAGCTGAATGGTAAATTCTTTTTATTTGCAACATTATTTTAATTAATGAAATTGAATTTGGGTAAAAAATAAGTTTTGAATAAATCACTTTTATGCATAACACATCAAAATAAGTAAACATCTTTGAGCATGCATATGAACTTAACTTAGATGGTAATGACCTGAAAAATTGCTAAAAATTTTCAATATGGCCTTAATTACCTGAAAAAAAATGGCTTAAAGTAAAATTATGCTTAAATAGTTTTACATATGTCATTCATAATTTTATTTCAAATTGAGTTCTTTTGAGCATCAATTTGTTTGTGGTAAATGTGGTGAAATGAATTGTAGTTTACTCAGATGTTTATAATTCATAAAATTTTTTAAATTTTCAAAAATTTTAAGGTTACTTAAAATATTCTAAAAAGAAATGACAATCCTTTGAAGAAAGTTATAAACAAAATGTTTTTTTTTTAAAATTTTTTGAGGCTATGATCTAGATTCATGTACAGTTATAAAAAAAAAGGGGGAGAGAACACCCCTTATAATTTTTCAATTCTCATTACAGTTAGACAAAAAATTTTCTTGTCTTTGGCTCCAAGGAAACAAAATTTTGAGATGTTAGTGTATTATTAGTTAATATCAAAAAAAGAAATTTTCAATCTTGTTTTTTTTTCCTTTCGTCAATTTATCTGATTTCTATTTATGAAATAAAAAAAAATTAAGATGCATACATTTGAAATATAAGGGTATTGCAAATGAGTTCCTTATGTTAAATGAGTGCCTCAAACATTCGACAATATAATTTTTTGTACTTAATTTTTAAAGATGTATACATTAATTTAAAGATAATTTCTTTCTAATTCAAAAAGCATTTTTAAAAAAATGGTAAAGTAAGCATATTATAAAAATTCAAATTATTAAATACAGTTACAAAAAGACTTAATTGTAACATAGCAAAATTTATAGGTATTCAGATTCTTCTTGTTGTAAGTCCTTTAAATTCAACAGATCATAGCATAAAATTCAGAAGGTCAGCCAGACTTTTGTGTACATAGGATTTTTGATTGTACACACAATATTTTATTCATGTGTATCCATGTTTTCTAATATATAAATTTAATTAGACATACATAATTAGAAGAAATAATTTCTATTTGTTTTCTTCATTCTTATTAATTTCAAAAGTAGATGAAATCATGTTTGTGAACATATTTCTCAAGGAATTGTTTTTTATTTTAAGATAAAGAGTGATATATTCTTATTAGTATGACACCCATTTCCTACCCTCAATAAAACCAAGAATCTATTCAAATTTTTCTGAGAATATTTTTTTTCAAATTTATTTTTATTACAGATGATGTCAAGAATTTGCTGGATCAAGTGAATTCAGCCAATGAAGCTAAATTTGCTGCTATTGCTTCTGTTGAAGAAATTAAAGTGAAAGAATCCAATTTACAGGTTCGAAAGTAATGTCATTTAGAATTAGAGTATATATTTCAATTCATCCATGTGAAGAACTAGTATACCAGTATTGGAATATAGTAAGAGATCCCCCGATTTCACAAATACACCTGCCATCTGTTGATAAGGAAGTTTTCAAAAATTCAAAAGTAAATAAGAAAATTTTTTGGAGAAAATGTGTTTATGACTTTTCCCGCACATTATCAAAGCTTTTTGAAAATCTTGGAGTGATATGATCAATGGTATAGATTTGCATAATAGACAAACTTTCAAATTTATGTATAAGATTATGGTATATTTATTCATAAATGGGAACAAAACATTAATGTATAATATTTTATTATGATACATAAATATGTCAAACTTTTATCTCCTTTCTTTACTATATCAAATTATAACATTTAAAAGACTTTATATATAATTATATGAAACAACAAATAAAAACTACCTACTTAGTAAGTAGAGGAGGTATTCATACTTATGAAAGAAATTAGTTTCTTATGAGTCACATTAGATTAATTTAAACTTGGCATTTATATTTTGATTGATTTATGAACATAACTTTTCATTTTTAAAGACTTGTGAAGTAAAATGATTTTTTTATTAGTAAACATATTAAACTTTTATTAAAACTAAAAGTCTATTGAAAATTTGAATTATTAAAAATAAAAAATGATAATGGCTGGAATCTTTAAAATATCTATTATGTACTTAAAATTGAAGCAAAAAAGATTTTTTTAAAATAAACCACTCTAGGCATATAAATATCCCATTGTAATACATCAAATGTTATGAAAATTGTTATAATTTTTGTTACAAAGTGTGAAAAATTAATTTAATTTTGGACCAGATGGTAGATTTTATTTGTGTTAATACATAAATAAATAAATAAATAAATAAAAAAAAAAATAGTATATGCATATTCACTTTTTTGAACAATTATAATTTTAAGCATATTTCAGAAGTTTGACTATTAGTTCAAATTTGTTATAAGACAACATATATATGACTATATTGTAAAGCTTTAATTCAGTATTTCTCCAGTATTTACTTTAAAGATGTTTTATGCTTGTTTTAATAATTATTTGAAGTTAATGTGTTCTCATTTACCTTATGTCTTCTTATTTTTTTTAAAAAAATCATTACCTCGAATTAGTATTTAATGTGTGTGTATCAGGAAAGATACTAAACTTTGAAAAGAAATTAATATATAGATTTAGATCCATTGATTTTGGAAGTAGACATTTGTAACTTTGAAGCTAATGTTTAAAACTAAACTTTAATATTTCATTCTTGTGCAAGACTTGCACATTAATGTTTTCTATGAATGTGAAGGAACTGCATTCCTAAAATGTATTCCTTTCTGATTTTACATAATTGATTTGTCACAATTAGTCTAAATTCTAATTTTTTTTTTCTTATGCTTCTCATTTTTCAGAATCATATGATAGGATGTCATAATTAATTTTATATCTTTTCAATTTAAATACTGTTGACTTTTCTTTCTTTTACTGTCAGCATTTCTTTCAATTTATAACTTCAATTCGAAGTATTGATTTCATATAGAAATGTTTCATCAAAAATCTACATTTTAAGTTGAGTGTTAAAAAGGAATTTTTTTTTTTTTTTTGTTGTTTGATGGGGTTAAAAATTAAAGTAATATTGGGGCATATGCGAATTTATTAATTTTTCCAAAAGTCAATAAATGGCTAGTCATATTGGCCACTGGCAAACAATCTATGTATGCAAGCTGTATTTTAACATAAAATTTAATTATGAACTGGGAATTTGTCTTCCCCAAGAGATCTTTTTGATTTCTTTTTCTGTGTTTTCATTAAAACAGTGATATTCCAGTCTTACACAACTGCATGCATTTGCTGTTAGAAAAAGGCAACAAATAAAATCTTAAAATATGATATCAGATTAAATTGTCTATTTTTGGGGTTCATGAATTGATAAATTTGTGTGTGTATATATATATATATATTCAAATAAATATTTAATACATCTTTGTTATTGGTATAATCGAGGAAATATAAAATGTAGTTCATAAAAATTATAAGATTTGAACAGGAATTTTTTCATTGTTTATAGTATTATTTTTGCTGATTTTCAAGAATTCAGCAATACATTTCGTTTCCCCTATATATGATGTGTTTTTATGTGAATTAATTTTGAAATATATCTATATTTTTTTATAAAAAAAAGAACTAATAAAGAGAAAATATTGCATGGAATTGAAATTTATTTTTCTTTTAATGCAAAGTTACAAGTTAAGGGAAATCCAGTCCCGGACTGTATTGTAATCGAAAAGTTCCTTTATTTAGAGGCTGCCTGTTTTTAAATGTAATTTGTTTTGCCTATTTTTAAATGTACTGTTGTAACTAATTAGCAAAGTCTCATTCAGTGAGTTATGTTTTTCAGTCATAATCAGTCATGAGTCAGTTTATAATTATGAGTTATGTTTTTATGAATATAAAAAAATGAATGAAATTTCCACTAGCAATAATGGCAGTTGTTTGTAACTTTGTAATGTTGTAGGCTCTATATGTTAATTCATGTGACATAGTATAGAAGTTTATATAAATAGGTACTTGCTCAAGTTTGTCTGTTTCATACAATTTTATTTCAAAATTACGGAGATTATTTTTATTACCTTTTTGTAGTTTAGAATATAAATTAAATTGATGAATTCAATTCCAATTAAATGATCATAATACTTTTCAAGCAAAAAAAAAATTGTTTGTTTAAATGATAATTTTATTGAGCTTTTTTTGCATTGCATGATATATAAATTGAAAAAAATGGGTTATCCCAGTAACTTTTCAAATTTTATTACAGCTGGACAGAATTGATTTCAATGTTAATGAATTTACGGAGAAATAAATTATAATAATCAATTTATATAGATTCTTGGGGGAAAAAAAAATTACAGAATATATCTTTTTGCAGAATTGAGCTGAGAATAATTTAATTACCTTATTTCAATTGAATTTGATCATTAGTTCCAGAGATTTTTGGAGAAAGAAACCTTATATTAGATTTCTGTGAGCAGACGATTAATATTTCCCCCTTTCCTTTTGAGCTCTGCATGATAAGTAAATCAATATTTAAATGCTATATTAATTTCTAGCTTCAAAATGCTTGCCATTTTCTAATTATAAGTTTGATTTTTAATATTTCTAGAAGAAAACATGATGTTGCATGAGTTTTTTTAAAATTTAGGGGGTTCATGACATGAGGAATCTGAAAATTTGAAATATTTTGTGTGCTACTATGCATTTTTTTCATAATTTGCCTTTTTAATATTACTTTTCTCATTTTTTAAAATTTTTTTAGAATTGGGATAAGTTTTTAATAAGTGTAGGTATAAACATTTTTGAAAAATATTTTGTTGAAAATTTCATATTTTAAATGATCAAGACCTTCGATTGACAAGTGATTATTAAGAACTCTCTTGGCACATTCACTGCCAATGATGCACTGGCAAGTCAGGACGATGAAACTTTGTATACTGGTGATACTCTGGGATGTCATTCGACTATCATAAATTATATGCTTTATATTAGTACGACTTCTGAAGAAATCCACCAGTGCATTGGTGGCAGTGAACATGTTTACTCAGAAACTTTAAAGCAGAAATTTACCAATTGTTTTTTATCGAAAAATTGCCACAAATTTATCAAATATTTGATCAATTCTGTAAAAAAAAAAAAACATGAATGACCAAATTCTTTTTTAGAAAATTATGTTAATTGATTAATCCTTTATTATGTTTTTCCTTTTTCAACCATTAACATTGTTATCAATTTTTGTCTAGATGAAATGAGAATTGTGAAAGCTATTTTAAGGGTGCTTCTTTTTGTGAATGTACCATTTTAATATCACGTAATATACTGTTGCCTACATTGTATTATTTTTGTTTTATACCTTTTTTTTTCAGTTCAAATTTAATTCATATCTCGTATATTATTTTTTATATAGCATCAAGTTAATCGGTTACAGCAAGAAAAGGATTTATTGAATCGACAAATTAGTGATCTGAATGCTGAATTGACTGCAAAGAACAGTGAGATACATACACTTAAGAGAGAAAAATGCCACAGCAATTTAGAATTAAAAACACTCTTAGAAGACCAATTAGAGGAAGTATGTTTTTTTCCCATATATATTATTTAGATGTGTATTTTTTTACTCGCTTTTTTTTTTCTCCAGAGGCCCAATTTTTTTTGTGAGTAGAAATTCTATATTGCTGCAATTAATTCATGTATAAACTACAAAAGCAAGAATTTCATTAAAGTCATAAATAAAATAAATTTAAAACTAGAAACATTTCTCTTAAATATAGATAGTTTTATTGCTGACGATATTAATCAATTTTACAATAATGAAGAACTTCATTGTTCAAAATATAGATTTTAATAAATATAAAATGTTAATGTAAATTTTCAGAGATTTTAATGTAATAAGTGAGACAAAATATGCTAAATATTATTTTTTATGAATTAAAATTTGTTTATATTTTAATATGAATTATTTAAAATAATAAAATATATGCATATTAACTTTCAAAAATTGAAAATTACATTGGAATTAAAATTTTTGTTGTTGAAAGATTTCTTTATTATGAATTTATTTTGTGAGTGTGTATAATATTTTCTTATTTATAAAAGGCATTCTATTTCAAAGTAAAATTTAAACTTGTAGAGAATTACAGCCATTTCTACAGAAGAAACAAAACCTGCTATTTATGTTTCAGTTTTATTAGTTGCATTTTCATTTCAGACTTTTAACTGTGAAGAAGCATAACATATTACAGATGTGTTATTGGATGTTATGCCTGATAATTTCATCAATCTTTTCTAAGTTGGTGCTTCATGTCATATGTTTGGCTCTTTTTGTTCTCATATGGTCGGTGTCCCATGATTGAAAGTGAATTCATGGCCTCTTATGTCTTGTTATATTCTACTATTATTTTTTGTAATTTACTGTCGTGTGTCATTTTTAGTGATATATCCACTGGAGGTAAGGATATTTTTATAACTTATATTTCTTTATTATAGTTGCATGGAACTCAGAAGAAGGTAGATCAGTATAAAGGATTATTAGAAGAGAGAAATACCAGAATAGACCAGTTAGCAGACAAAATTCGTCAACTTAATGAGGTCATTAGTAAATCAGAAGAACAGTTTCAGTATGAGCTTAGCACTCAAACAAAATTGATTGATCTTCATAAAGTAAGATTCAAATTCTTTTCTCTGGACTTAAACTTTATAAAATAAACATCTAGTTCAGAGGACTTTTCTCTTCTTTTGGCAATTAATGTGAGGTCTCATTATTTAATCATCTGTCTTATAGCATAGTACAAAAGATATTGATAAAATTAAGTGTTCAATAGATAGAATCAAGGAAAATAATATAATCTGTAACTATTAATATCTGCATCGCAGCTTGTAAGTAAAAAAATCTATATTCACAAATTAAATTTAAAAAATACAATTGTTAAATATATGACATTCTTTTTTATTGTCTTAAAAATAAACATGGAATGTAGTTAAAAGCAAAAAGGAAAAATTCTTACTCTGTATCTCATTTTCATAAAACAATTGTCATAAAATCCATTGTGGGAAAGAATGCTGTGTTATTTTCTCTCTTTTTGTAAATATGCTTTCACAAATCTCCAATTGGTGCATTTGACGAAGAAGCTTCATAAAATTAATACCATATGGCTTGGAGAATATCCCAAGAATAATAGGGCCAAATGGTTGCCCTTTAATAGAAAATATACCATTTTAATTTCATTAAGTTTAATATATAATGCCATACAAAGCAGAAAAGCCAGATATCTTCATGGCTCAATTTGGCAGAGCTTAGGATTGTAGTTCGGTCCTTGAAGGGTTTGAATCCTAGCCTCGGTATTTTCATCCAAAGACTGAATTTTTAATTTAAAATATTATTGGCTGTTCGTCTAATATCTGGATAATTCTAAATTAGATTTTTCTCGAATATTCTGTATGTATAAAGGGGGAGTCTCATCAGTAGTTGGCAAGTTTTCAGTCATGTGATGTTGCAAGTTACTATTTTAACAATAAATGTAGTTGTTTAAAATAATGGTTTAGTTCTTTTCATTTTCATGATAATATGTACTATTTTTATATTAGGATTAAAAAACATTGGCATCATTATTAAAACTGAATTTTAATAGTTTGCCAGTTTTTGAAACAAATTATTTAAAAATGTTATTTGAACTTTAAAAAAGATTGTAATATCTGTCATAAAATGACACAAAAAAAAGAAGAAAAAATTGTAAAGTTAGCTTTGCGTAAGCTTATTTCCTACAATTTTATTTTAATAAATTTGTAAATCAAATCAATTAAAAATCTCATCATTTTTCATTTTTTTTTTGGTATTTGATTAAAAATGTAAATATTCTGGCTTTAACCGTGTCAGTATACTCACAGTAATTCTTATATTTGATTATTGCTGAATTTTGAAACTTTATTGTATTTTTAGACAGCAAGTGAAGATAATCAAAAAAGAGTTCAAGAGCTTATGAGAGCCTTTGAAGAGGCGCAAAAACTTCTCAAGGAAAGTAATGATTCTTGTGAGGATATGGAAAAACATTGTGCTGAGGTTGAAAACAAATGCAAGACTCAGCTAGAAGAAAAACAAAATGAAATTGCAAAATTAAAGGATGAGTTGAGAAGAGTTAAAGAAGCTTCTTATGGTATGTACTTTTTATAAAATTTAAAAAGAATCATTGTAGCTTTGTGATTAAGATTGTATGCTTGTCAGAAGGTAATGTATGAAACAAAAAATTAACAGAATAATAGATCCACAATACAATGGTACCTTGAGATAATAATTTAATTCATTCTGTGATCATCGTTGTATGGCAAAAAAATTGTATCTCAGAGCAATTTTTCCCATTTAAAATAATGTAATATATATTAATGCGTTCTAACGATATGAAACTAATCCAAAACACAGTTAAATTACATATAATATACACAATTTGTATGAAAATAAACGAGTAATAACACACATAATGTTTATTAATTTATTTATATATTAATAACACACAATGTTTGTTATTTATCACTTTAACATCAGGCCTTTTTGGCCTTTTTTTCCCTGACTTTCACTACTTGAGACCTTCACAAAGAAACGATCAAGAGAAGTTGTTTCTGCCTTCTTTTTAAAATGTTACGAAAGAATGTGAAACACCTATCATCAAATAAGGCACTCACTCTCCCTGTAGACAATTTCTCTGGGTGTCTTTTTTCCACAAAATCAGACACTTCCTGCCACTTGCCAATCATATCACTAATTTCACGTGAAGTAAGTTTCTCCTCCGGCTCGACCTCCTCACTGCTGAGTTCCATCATTACCCCCGAGTGGGAAATCTTCTGTAACTCCTTCAGCTCCTCCGTCATGAGTTCTTCAGCATACTCCTCAATGAGATCAGCAGCATCTGCCTCGTCTAACTCTAGGCTCATGGAGCAACCAATGGATACGATCTCCTCCTCAATAGGTTCGAATCCCTCAAATCCCTCTTGTTTTAAAACAACATCTGGCCATAATTTTACATCTGCCCAACAATAACAACCAAACAGAGCGACATAGCAGGCAGAAGAGGCGGGAGAAAAGCTGAGCGAACGCTCTGCCATCTAGGTATCACCTATGCATTTATTGCACATCGCAAATTCGTATCTCAAATTTTTCGTTTTATGTCGAGGTATAAATTGTAGAATATTTCATGTTGTATCTCAAAACATTCGTATGTTAGGACATTCGTATCTCAAGGTACCACTGTATATTAAATTGATTTTGACCTCAGAATTATGTATTTAAATAGGGCAATTATGAGAGTAATTTATCATTTTCATCACTTGTTTGTGAGAACTATGAGATTAATCATTAATAGCTCTTCTGTAGCTTTAGTGTAATGAACCAAACTTGAAATTTCAAGAATTGTAGTCTCAAGCCTTAATTATACATAGACAATTATTCAAAATAATTGGGACTTTTATATATGAAATTTCAACTTGATCCTTCTGTGATGAGGTATTGAAATTTGGCAAATAAAATTTTAAATTGTTTATTTCGAATATCATTTGACTGTGACTCAAAATTGTAAAATTAATTGTTATTAGCTATTGTGCTACTCTATCATAATGTCAATCAGTTAAATCAAAACTGTATTTCATATTTTTGTTTTTTAAAAGATTAATTTAAAATTTTATATCAATTTTGTATGAAAGTATTGATGTGAATTATTAATTTTGTTTTGTAGATTCAAATGTTATAAAGATATATTTTTTAAATGCATCTTTTTTCAAAATATTTTTTATTAGAAATCTAAATTTTTCTAGTGGTATGAAATCTAATATTTTTAAAAAAAATGCTATAATTGTAATAAATATGTTTAAGCTAATATATGTATTAATTTTTATTTTCACTTCTGAATACAGGCTTGAATCAAGATACTATTGAGAAAATATTTCCAGTTGCTGCTGCAACTAGTAAAGTCCTTCATTCTGGTATTACCCTTACTGATTTATATGTTGAATATACAAAGGTACAAGAGGAATTACAGGTTCAGAAGGAGGAAAATGCTAATCTGACCCGAGAATTGAAACAAATAATTTCTGTTAGTATTAATTTTTGTGTATGACTTCTAGATTTGTTATTTTAAAGCTAAATTTAAAGTAATAAATCACATTTGAATTTTTCTTGTGTAAAAGAAAAATTCAGAATTAATAACATTTTAATGCAATGTTTTGGTTTCTATAGATTTTTATATATTTTGTTAGCAATTCTTTTCTGAGCTTAGAGGTTTCCTTCTTTACATTAAAGGGTTGTAACATTAGTTTTTAAAATCTTTTTCTCTATTGATAAACACACGCACACACACACATTAAGATTCTTATATTCTTGGAAAAGAAAATTTAGAATGTAATTACAAAATGTTCTTGTATTGAATTTAAGAGAAAAAATGCTTTTAAACTATACAATTCTTTGATTTATGTATAGAAAATTATGTATGTTTTTTTTAAGAGTTGATGTTTGCTAAAATATTTTCTTATCCGTAAGCAGTTGAAATGAACAATATATATATATTTTTAATGCAGTTATGCATGAGTTAATTATGAAATTAAAAAAAAAAAAGCAAAGAAAAAGATTTAATTTGAAATAAATGTCCCCCATTTCTAATTTTTTTTAAAAATGTTCATTTTGCTTATAGCATATTATATATATACATTATGTTTTTAAGTATAGATATTGTGTAACATGTGTTCTGTAATAAATAAGATGAAAATGTTGTACATTTCTTATGTGTGTGTGCATATTTTCACTTAAATTTTTTTTCAGGAAATTGAAGAAAAAACTCCAATAATCAACCAAAGAATGCTGGAATATGATAAAATGAATGAGACTATTTCAAGTTTAAAAAGCAGATTGGCTAATTCTATGTCTGTATGTGTGATTTGAATTGTTTAATTTTAAATATATATTTATTTATTTGATTTGAAGAAGGAATATATAATTATACTATGAAATTCATGATGAGAAATATGTTGAAGTACATGTTATTTTGTATAATAAAATGACAATGTGACTGAAGAAATAAAAAAATTATTTCAGTTAATTTTTTTTTATAATGTTTGAATGAAATTGAAAATTATGCTTATGGACATAGTTTCATAAAAAATTAATACTTTTAACATATTTATTAAATTTTATAAATTCGAAATTAATTGGTTTGAAATATGTTTACATATAAAAAATTCAGTTGAAATACATTATTTATACATTATGTATACATTATTTATTCGTAAAAGTTAAGTATTTTAAAAAAATAATTTTAGGTGACAATTTTATATATATATAAAGTAAAATATGTAAAAGTTACTTTTTTTTTCTTGTCTAAATTATTATGATTTATTTACTACATGTGATGGTTTTTATATAAACGTCTGTTTTGTTTCTTTCATTCTGTGCAAATTTTAATTTTTCTTTCTTGATTTGGTAATTTTGTCCATTTTTCACACTTTGGTGAATACAATTATAAATCAATATGATGAAAAGCAAATTAACAATTTAGACTATGTTCATAATTTAGAAGATTGAGTCTATAGAATTTTTAGATAGCATAAACTTGTTATTTTATGATTATATGTAACTTTTAATTTTTTAATATATTATTCTGTATCTTATTGAATCATTATCATGAAATTTAAATTTTTCATCACAATATAGTTTTTCTTTCTTTTTATTTAAAAAAAAAAGCAAGTAATAGAGAAACATTGTATTAAAGAAATTACTAATACGATTGTGCTTTTTCATTTCATGATAAAGAATTTGACATAAAAAAAATTATCTCTTTCTTCAATATTTTTTTACTGAACATAATTTCATTCAATGTTAGAAAACGTTTTTGCTTTGCTTCAGAAAACAATTTAATAAGGTAATGATGTTTTAGTAACTTTAAAAGCATATATGAAATTATTTTTACCCCAAAAAATTATTAATGTTGTGTTTTAAAAACTTTTAGGCATTGTATCATAAATATTTAAATCATTTTTTAAAAGAATATTTAGTAATTTCATATTTTATGAATCTTTGACTGTTTAATTGGGGATATGAGAAATATATTTAAAAAGTGTAACTCCCAAGTTGTAATTCTATTATTTGAATGAGTATTGCATTGATATATATTTTATTTTTTGTACAGATTCCAGTTATTTATTTATGAATAATTTCTTTGAACTATTACTATTGCTCATCATTTTTTCTTTTTTATTTTCTTAACATTTAAATATTTTTAAGAAATTATTTATAAAATGTGAAAAAAATGATTTATACAGATATATTATTCAAGATTATTTTTTGCATTTTTTTAGGAGTTTGATCAAGTTCTTCAAGAAAGAAACGATATAAATAGACGTTACAGTTTATTTGAAAGAGAAAATACTAGATTGAAATCACAAGTTGCTGATCTGAACAAACAGGTATTTATTTTTGTAATCTTGGATCTGGATTATCTAAATTTGGTTGATTTGTTTATATTTCATTGCAAAACGACAACTTAGGGGATATTCATAGATAACTAGACTCACAAATAGTTTTTAACACAAGCCAACTAAAGAGATAAAATGTATATTTATCAATATTAAATTTTGTTCTAAGAAAGTAAGATATTTGAAAGAAACAATGAATGAAGTTTTTCAGTCTGGACCAAATTGGTCTCTTTTATTTTCTGAGGTGGTGTGTGAAATATGAAAAGCAGTGACAAGAAAATTTCATTCAAATGAAGTATAAATAGTGATGGACTATTATAAAATTATTTCCTTATTGGTGACATTTTAAAATTTTCTACCTTTAAGGAGATACCAGCAAATCAAAATGACCTGTCCAGTGAACAAAATCAGAACAATTTCAAACTTAGAGGAAAAATCCTAATTAAATTGGAAAGTGTCTTCTCAGTGACACCATCTGGGGAAGATAATGATTAAATCTAAAATAAATGTTTACTATTCAGTTAAATTTTATTTTAATTATGTTCATTTCTTGCAGGCAATAAAAATTTGAAATATTTTAGAGGAATATGACTTTCTTTTTTGATTTGTGTACAACAAAGAATCTGTTCTATTTTAAAGTAGTGTCCATGGTAGTCTAGTGGTCATGGTTTCAGATTCATGGCCTGTGGTTTTTGTTCAATCGTAGGTTCGATCCTTGGTCGCTAAAGACCCTCCATGTAGCAGGGGCTGATGCAAGTTAAATCTGTCAGGGCCCAAAGTCCTCCCATTGGCATGATGTAGAAGTTAAGAGAGGGGGTGCCAACCCAGAGGTCGTCCTCGTCACTTGACTGAGGTTCGAAATTATGAGGTTCATCGCCAATATCCCCCATGTTGCTTCTAGTGCGACGTTAATAATAAACTAAACTAAATTCTATTTTAAACTCATGATATTGTCTTTGTTTTATTAATTATTATTATATTGAAGGGAATATGAAATTATATATATATAATATAATACTTATAATTTATGTGTTTTTAATACATTTGTAAATTTATTTTTATATGTATTTTAAATATTATAGCAAGGGTGAAATTTTTGCATTTTGAAAAATTCAAGATAAAAACCAACGTTTTTATATAGTGGTAAAGTTTATTAAAAAATTATTTAAATATTAGTTAAAGCTTTGTAAAAAACCTCATATCTCTCTCGTCTTAAGATCACTCTCTCTGCGAAATTCAATATATGTCCCATAGATGGCGCCAGGTTACTACACAAATTACGTTTCTAAAAAAATTATTGAAATATTAGTTAAAATTTGTCGCAAATGTCTAAATATTGCAATGTTAGGCGAATAAGAAAGATTCCCAAAGTCCCAGAGCTCTAGCTTAATGGGAAGTTGGTTCAATCAATGATCGAAAATTTTATGACACACACACACGCACACCAAGTGAAATTCAGAAAAACGTTTTAAAAATGTAAACTTTTATCTATTATTCTGCACCGAAGTTAGAATGGTTAAAAATTTATATTTCTACGAAAGCTGTTTTATTATCATATATATTCTGTCATTCCTTTGGTTATTTTAGTATTCAATAAATTATTTAATTATTTTTAAAGTATTTTATTATTTGTGTAAATAATTGCTAACAAGCTTCTTTTAATTGTGATTTGTTAAATATAGGTCAACTATTTGTTTTAAAATAGCTAAGAAACAATTCAATTTGTTTGAACTGAACAAAGTTGGTGTAATATATATTGAATCAAACATATGTTATCACCATATATAAAAGATTTCCATCATTCGGTTAACGTATTTATCAAAATACTTGATCACTAAAAATGAAGAATGTTATATTTTGTATATTGAATTATGTTTGTATGTAAGGAATCAAGAATTTTATTACCTCTATCTACTTTTACTCTTTGGAGTTGTACTATTAACGAAAAATAAAATAAATAATATTTAAATAGACTTGGAAAGTTGAAGTAATTTAATTTTGTGAATGCTTGAAATGAGAGGGGTTGGAGGAAGAAAGGCAAAAGGGGAATGGTGACCTCAATGTTGTACTAATAAGAAAATAAATTTTGTATACTAGAATAAAGAAATCTCACAAGATTAAAAGACTACACATAAGGCATATATACAGCTTTATTTCAAAGCAATTACTGGAAAAAAAATAAAGAAAAGACATCATTTTATACTAAGTGCTTGTAGTTCAAAATTTTCTAAATAAATAACAGAATTAACATGATCAGGGAAAATTTAGACTAATTTTACACTTCAATTGAAATATAAAGGCCAAAAAAGTTTAGGTGGAATTATTTTTGAATAAGTAACAACAATAAAAAAAAAATCTTTGTGAACTTGTATGATTATGAATATGTTATATGAATGCATTTATTAAAAAAAAAAATCAACAGGTGTATTGTATCAAATTAAAATATACTTGTTGATCCTATTTCTTCTGTGTATTATTTATTTTTCATTTTAAATGAAACCATTTCTGTCAGTTAATTTGATGAATTCTGAATATGTTTTTAAAAAATTCTAAATTTTGAAACATTTTTCTAATTTCTTTAATATGATGGATGTAATTTTTTAAGAGTTTTAGAACATTTTGTAATAAGCACTTATAGTGGTGTGTTAAAAACAAGATCTTCACCATCCTAATTTTTTTAATGTGATTATACTTTGAATTTGCTATCTTTTATAGGTTCAAGTACTTCTTAAAGAAGTTGAAGAAGCAAGAGGTGGAGTTATTAAAAAAGATCGTGATGATTTGGCTATGAATGAAGAAGAGGTTACATCCAGTGATGATATTACTGCTGCTAAAGTTATATCTCGTCATTTGGTAACATTCCGGTTAGTATGAAAGTAATTTGCTATTTTAAATAAACTGAGAGCTTGTTTTGTGTGGAATTTACCTTACTACTGCTGGATTTTACCTTCTTAAATTTATTTAAAATTTTTGTTTGAAATAATGATTTTTTTTAAATGTTAAATTGCTTTGTTATATTTTCTGTTGATAATTAATTAAAAAATATAAATACCAACATAGAATTTGGTATGAATTAGATGAATATGTCCTTCACGAATTAATTTAAGGCTTTGTATAACTAATTAAAACTTGTAACATAGACTTGTTTTAATTACTTTTCTAGAAAATTCTGAATGAAATTAATGTTCCACTAATTTCTCCTTTTTTTGAGAGCCATTACTATGGATTTAAATTTTGTACAGCTGTGAGTGAAAGCAGACATCTGTAAATTGTTATCTGTTTTTTTTTTTTTTTTTTTATTTTTTAATTTAAAAAAAACAGATTTTAATTTTTTTAATTGGTTTTTTTTTTTTTTTTTTTTCATTTTCACTCTTAAACAATATGCATTATCATTTTATTAATGGAGTTTTCTTTTGTATATCTATAATAGTAGTTTTGAGTATATGTATAGTTAACTTTTTTGTATTAAAAATCAAATAGAACAAATATGTACAAACACTCTAAAAAAATGATGTACCAAGAAGGAGTTGCCCGATTGTAATGAAATTTCGTATGCAAAGACTTTTGGACCGAACATGCAAATGATTAAAATTTGGTGTCCAATGAATGAATAGCAGGAGCTACAGCACATCGGAACTACACACTCAGCAGGTGTATATAAGAAGTGATTCTCAATCTGATGGTCAAATTTTCTGTTGCATTGCAATTTAGGATACCTTTCAATGACAGAAAAAATGCCTCGCCACAGGATTCGAGCGCATTACGAGCTACTGTCAGAGTTTGAAAGAGGTCGTGTCATTGGATTGAAAGAGGCAGGTTGGGCAAATTGGAGAATCGTTCTTCATATGGGTCGAAGCAATGCGGCAATTAGTAGATGCTGGAGAGAATGGGTGGACAATGGCAGAATTCAGTGTCATGAGAGTAGCGGTTGACCTAGGACCACAGCAGATCGGAAGGAAAGAGTGATTGTCAGATCAGCTGTCACAGACACTGATTCATCGTTATCAACCATCAGAAGTGCGACCCATACACGAGATTCCACCATGATCATTCACAGACGACTGAAATGATCAATTCACAGAGAGAAATCTAGGCTCGCACTGACCGCTAAGCCACCTGCCACTCACGTCTGCACACTGTCGAGTCAGATTGTAGTAGTGCTTGGCTCGATCAGGTTCGCATGATGCTGATTAGAGACGTATAGTGTTTAGCAATGAATCCTGCTTCCAACTGTGTTCTGCTGATCATCAAAGATGTGTCTGGAGATGCCCAGGGCAGGGTGCCAATCCTGCTTTCACTATTGCGCACCACACAGGCCCTAAACCAGGGTGCCATTTCATCGTCAACGACATTCTGAGACCTGTTTTGCTATTGTTCCTTTTGCAGTACCCTGGCCTTATTTTTCAGCAAGATAATGCCAGACCACTTACGGCATATGTCGCTATGAACTGTCTTACAGCTTGTCAAACACTTCCTTGGTCAACCAGATCTCTCTCCAATCGAGCATGTGTGGGATATGAGGGGAAGGCGACTGCATCTACCAGGGATTGTCAATGACCCCACCCCAGAATTGGAGCAAATTTGGCAAGCAATACCGCATGAGGCCATCAGGGAGCTTTGTCACTCTATGCCACGGCTTGTGGCAGCTTGTATCCAGGCTAGAGATGGATCAACACCTTATTGAGCTTGTTACTTTGTAACTATGTAACTCTGAAATAAATCATTCAATTTTTCTGAAATTTTTTCTACTGTGTACAAAATTTTCCTATCCGTCAATTTTTGTCTCCATGGGACAACTCCTTGATGCATCATTCTTTTTGTTATAGAGTGTATTTATATGTGCATACTACATGGCAGAAAAGGCCAACACCCAGAAGATTTGGTTGTATAATTATACTTATTGTAAGTAATGTGTTGCTGAAAGATTTATGCACAATATTGAAAAAACAAGTTTATCATGTGATTAGTTGGCAAGCTAAAAGAGAACTTATGGAGATGCACAGTTTATTTCAGCAACCAAATATGTTCACAAATGATTTCATTTTAGGCCTACAAATGGTTTGTTCTGTCATGGCAGCTGAAACAGGCATTCATTTCTCTACAGTTCAAATGATGTGGAGGAGGTGATGTTAGGCAGGAGATGTGGATCATGTTATGGGTACTAGTACATCTTTTTGAACAACATAATGCTTGGATCAATGCATCCAAACGCTTGTGGTTGCCCCCATCATCCAAAAGTGTCAACATTTTGCTGGATGTGCAGGATGCTCTAATGTTTTTGAGAAATTTCACTGCTATCGGCTGAGTGCTGAATGCAATTGTTTTAATCTTTACACATATTGCTATAAATGTACAGGCACTAATGTGACAGATTGCAATGGTGTCGGTCAACCAATTTAATAAGACAATTGAAGTACACAATGTAGTATTAAGTATGAAAAGTGTCCCTTCTGTTTAAGCAGTGATAGCTGGTGAATAAAAGTGATAAAGTGATGTGGAGATAAATTCAATTGTATAGTGTAGTACCCTACTCTTTGACTACAGGATGTCATGGCTTGGGTGCCACTATCAAGGGTAGCCTGTTTCCTATTTGTTTTCACTGTGCCAATCTGATATGAATAGTTGGTATGTGAAGTGCTGCAGCTGGTTGTATTTTCCTATATTGAGTGGTTGCAAAATTCTGTTTTGCAACAATATAGTGCCAAGGAGACTTTAGCGAGACTCAGAAACTTATTGTAACAATATTATAATTAATGTTGTGGATAAAATTAATTTTTAGGACTAAGTTTTGATTAAAACTAAAATTTCGCTCTCTTATTTTACAACTTTACAAACATGAAAAATTGATGTATATTTTGATGGTTTTATTTTATACTTCATGTAGTTTCAATTGTGCTTGTTTACTACATGTATATACAATGCATTCATAAAATCAAAATTACATTATGGCTTCAGGTTGCATGATGCTGTACCAAAAAATTGCTCTATGTGAATTAAAAAATGTACGACGACTTTGTTCAGAAACCTTCAGAACATCATCTATCTGAAGTTTATATGTAGAATGTTATGAATCAGCTTTAGATGTAACACTAGAAAGATGGGAATTTTTCTTTTACTTAAAAAGACAGAAAACCATCAAAATGATGGGTAGAAATAAAATTAAAAATAATACATATTAAAGGCATTTTTAAATAAAAATTATCAAAAATATAAATATTTCAAAACAAGAATTGTATTTTTTATAGTTTTTTGAATCTATTTTTGAGTATTTATTTACATTGAAGTCAATAAAAACATATTTAAAAGAAGGAATTACACATGAGATAAAATCTTTCTGAAACTTTTTCAAAAATCAAGCATGGCGGTAAATAAAAATTACTTTGAAATGTAGAATATTGTAATTGGTGTAGTTAAACTAATAAAATAAAGGATACAATGTCCGTTTTGTTTATCTCTAGTAAATGGCTAGATAAATCAGATATAATTACCTGTTACATTTAACATAAATCATACTTTTTACAGCTACACTACATTTACCACACATATATCGTTACATTTGCAACATGTATGTGCGGTCCTGTTTTTATTCCACATCCCAATTTAGCATTAGATACTTTTTTTTGAGTTTGATATCTGACCAGAAATTTGAGAAACAGTGCGTGGGGGGGGGGCTTTGATTATTTCTTGATTTCGTCGAGGTTCTTCAAAAAGTTAAAGCAAAAAAAAAAAATCTTTTCTAGGTATTGTACTTCTTGTAACTTCTTTGTACACAGTCCATATGTTTATTGAAATTAAATCTAAAATATTTTAAAAATCGTGCATTGGACATCTTTAATTTCCTGCTTTTGCTGAATAGTTACTTGCCATTTGGTCGAATGTCTACACCATACTTTGTCGAATTATAAAATGCCACAGTTTTGGACACTTTCTTTTCCATATCTATTATGCTCACAGTTTGGTGTAAAGTGCTTAGAAACAAAACATTCTTTATTCTTATTTTGATACACTTTCAATGTATTTATAATATGATGTAGAATATATGAATTGGATGATTAGAATATATTTTGCAGCTTTTGGAATTCCCTGCCTTGATTACTTTATTGTGAAGACAGTGCTAGTATTTTTATCTGGATTTTCTCAGCAAGGGAAAAGAAAGTAAAAAAGTTATTGGTATTGATGTTCTTGCCTTTGCCCTAGAATGGTTCCATCACATATTAAATGACAGTCTGAAAGTGTTAAGTTGTCCAGTCTGGTATCACCTTTTCCTAAGTATGGAATGGTGTTTAGTATGTATTTTGACTACATTTCATGCCATCCAAAATTTCATACCAAATTTATCAGACTTATTTTGTATGTATTGTAAGAATAGGCATCTAGTTTTAGACAAATAATTGCTCATCAACTTATATTTTCTTTAGGTTTGTAGCAAGAAATTGAGGTTTCAAGGAATATCAATCCGAAACAGAGGATATTAAAGCAGATTTGTTGTCTATAATATTTGAGGTTTTGTAGATTTTCTATTGAATCTCGTAAATTTCAATATTTCCTCGAACCTATCCCGAAGCATAGTATCACGAATAAAGTAGGCATCCACGTCTTTTTTTATAAATTACTGACAGGGACTTCTTTGGAACAATATGATCCTTGAGCTTGCAAGAGCTAAAAAGGCATATAATTCTTACATTATATGCTTCTGTTTCAATACATTCCAGTATTATATTACAGGTGTTTCACTTGAAAATTCTGCTTTGCATTTCACATGAAAGCATCTGTTTGGAAAGGAGGAGGAGGAGGGGTATTGGGGAGAAGGTAGGAGTTGAGGGTTCTTCTTTTAGTTCAATTGATAATTTTTTACATGACTAAATATTTGTTTTTTATTACATTTAGTTTTTATTATGGTTTTATGATTTGCATTATCGATTTCAATTAACTTTCCATACTGCCGTCAGAATGACGGCTTCCTGTCTTTTCAGTTATACAACACATATTCTTCCCCTCTTTATTTCTGAATAAAATTTTGTACATGTAAAATTAATAAAAGTTATAAAATTTTAGAAGCCTGGGGAAAAAATTATAAATGTAGCATATATTACAAATTGCGAAACCATCAAAATGATGACAGTTGTCTTTCAAGTATTAAAAGGACCACTTTTGACCCTTTTGTATCATTTTAGAACTGCTTCATGATTAAAGTTTTTATCTTTCTCAAATCAAAGTTTATTTTTAAATAGACTACATTAGGGATAGGCCAACTCTGGCCTGTCAGAAGGTTTTATCTGGCCTGTGGATAGAATTTTAATTTGCTGTTCAGAGGTAAATATAAAGAATTATATATCCATCTCCTTTTCTACTTTGTTAAAATATTATTTTTGGTTTTCAATTTTTGTAAGGACTGATGATCTTTTTATTTTCTCTATTTTTGTTCTACAAAACATAATCAATGGAAATAGCAAGCACAGACAGCTTTCAATTGGTAAAGTGTTAAAAGCAGAAGTTTTTTGTTAGTTACAGCTGTGGGTTGGTACCAACAAGCGTTATTTCTTTTTCAAGTAGCAGATTGTGGACTTATAGCATCAGTGTGAATATTGGTGAAATTATTAATATTATAGCAAGTGTTTGTTTGGGTTATTTGTAAAATATTTTAACCCCAAAATGGGTACAAAAAATTGTTAAGATGATTCAGAGCGCTGTGCTTTTATTGATGAATAGACCTAGAAATATTTTTTTTACGGTGGTAAAAGATAAACTAGTGTGTCTCATCTGCAATGAAGTTGTAGCAATCTTCAAGGAATATAATATTTCCAATCATTTCACATCTAAGCATAAGAATTCCAATTGCGAAGCTATTTTTAAATATGGGGGGAAAAAAAATGCAGAAAGTTTTGTAAAAAAATTATGAGGCTGACACAATTTTTTTAAGAAGGCAAACAGTATCCAAGAAGCATCTACATATGCAAGTTACATTGTAGCATACAATATTGCTAAAAAGAATAAAGCTGTCAGTGATGGGGAGTTCATTAAACAATGCATGCTCCAAGTTTGGATGATTTATGTCTAGACAAGAAAAAAATTTTTGAGAGTGTAAGTTTATCTCGAAAAATGGTGATTTCTAGAATCAAAGCCATTGATAAAAATGTGGCATCACAATTAGTGTCAAAGATTGGCCAGTTTAAATTTTGCTCCATTTTGATTTTCTGGGTGTGAGATATCAAATTTGGGAAACTTACTTTTGATAATGATTTGTAAAACTCTCTCTAACTTTGGCATAACTAGATACAGCTGCTTGAGATGATTGTTAGATTGCAACTCAATTAATTCAAGCTGCAAATCTGACCTTACTGCTTCACAATTTATGTTGAAAGGCATGGTAAAATATCCAATTCTGCTTGAATGGCACTGAAATCTTGAAATCTACGTTCAAACTCAAATTGAAGTTTTCTCAAGTCATCTTCATATTTTTTAAGCTTCCCTTCATTTACTGAGGTTTTGATTTTAACCTTGGAAAATGAGACAAGTTGTTCTTATCTAGCTGCCCAGCAAACAGATTAAGTTTTAGTTTGAAAGTTTTGAGATGGGCCCAGATATCATCAATAAATTGATTTTACCCTTGCATCTTTACATTTAAATTGCTCATATGACAAAGAAGATATGTGAAAAATGCAAAAAGAAGATCTGTGAAAAATGGAAAGTCCAAAAGCAATTATATATCTTCTAATATTTCGCACTCTGCAAAACACTTTCTCATGGAAAAACAACACAATGTCATCTTTCAACTGCCAAACTCATTCAAAAACACATCCTGCACTAAACTACCTTACTTTTGTGTTATATAGTACATTAGAGTATTCAGATTGCACAGACTGAAGAAAATCTTGGAATTGCCTGTGAGTAAGCCCACGAGATGGAAGAGTATTTACAAGCTTCATGACGGCATCAGGCACAGGTTTTGTATTCCATACAGATTTACACACAGCATCATCTTAGTGTATAACACAATGTAGAAAAACAATATTGTTCCCGGGATAGTTCTGATTAAAGAGTCCAAGAAATCCAGATTTTTTTTCCTGTCACATTTGGTGTGATAGAAAACTGTTTGCCCTCTTAGATATGTGAACAAGTGTTTTCAACTATGAACCTCAGAAAGAAATATTTCAAAAGTAGACTGACAGCTAGGCATTTAGCCTCGCTCCTTAAAATCGGTACATCTCGCTTCGAATTTCAACATAAGGAACTTTTAAAAATTAAATCGCAACTTCATTCATCTCATTAACATATTTCAATTGTAAAACTTTTATATTGTTGTAAAAAAATTTATCTTTAGCCCACCAAATTTCTTTTTTTTTTTTTTTATTTTTGGCCCACAACAGAAAAAGTTTTACCAACCCAGGCAAAAAAAAACCAAAAAAAAAAAAAAAAAAAAAAAAAAAAAAAACCCACTACTGTGCTCCACCTTTTTCTTTTTAACTGAAAGAGGAAAGAGTGCAGATATTAATTGAAGGCAATGGGCTATCTAATATCTCTGAGATGAAAGAAAACAAGATTTTTTTTTTACCCTGGTACAGAATTTTGATTTTAAAAATCTTTTTCAAAATTTAAAAAAATTGGACTGTGTGCAAAATATTTACATGCAACTTTTTAATTTCAGATTTTAAACACATCAACAATACAAAGTTCATAAATCGTGTCGGTGCCTCATATTTAATATTAATAGATAGTTCACTATTTAACTTCTTTCTTTATGTTTGGTTTTTACTCCTGGAATTTCTGCTATTAATAGGGCATTAGAAATTGTCTCAAGTGAAAACAAAGAACATTTTATTGTTATCTCAGAATTCTATGAGTGTATTAAAACCTTTAAGTTGCCTAAGTAATTTATCTCATCCATTAATCATTGAATATGTTAAAAAAAATCATTCTCTAATGTCTGAAAATATCCAATCGATATTTTGTTAGAACCCTTCCTTATGAGTATCGGTAGCAGTGAAACTATTGATGGTGCTGTGAAATTTGCTTGAGGTGCAATCTCTTTTCTATACCAAATTGCGATGTAATATACTTGTAGTAAAATGCATTAAATCAGCTGTTCATGAACTCTTGTAAGATCAATGGAATCTGGACATAGATCATAAATGGAATAATTCAAAACCAATAATTTCTCATTGCAATTCCTTTTCATGTAAAAGACAGAATATTATTTTAGCATGTCTGTATATTAAACATATGAAACTGATACATAAACACCTTTTGGGAGAAAATTTTCTTACCTTTGAATTTGTTCTCTGACAAAATTTATTTGAATTTTTACATCACAATGGTATTTTCCCATACATTTATTTTTATTAAACTACATTTTATTCCTTATCTCAAACTTAAATTTTAAGTTGTTTTTATCAGATAAAAGGGTAAAATCTTATAACCTCAAATTTGGCGCTATATATATCCCATGAGGATTCAATGCCATAAATTCCACACAACTAACCAACCCAACAACAAACGGCAATCATCAGAAGACAAGCACTGCAAGATACCCATATGCTTCCTATCTCCGGATCTATCACCTGTCAAGCACGTGTGAGATGTGATTGGTTGCCATTTGTATGATCTTTAATCAGAGGATTAACTGTGGAGTAGGGTTGAAATCATTGTCTTCCATCCCTTAGGGACCCGTGTGGTGACCGGGAATGACAGAATAGTCCCACTGTAGCTCATGCATGTCGTAAAAGGCGACTAAAATGGGTACCCAGCGTCTGGGGGTATAGCCGGGCACCCTGCCCCTGGGGATTATATCAGGGGCTTGCCTTCTTTAGGTAAGTACGGGCATCATGACCCCGAGGCACCTTAGTGATCTTTTTCTTTCCCATGGGGTTTACTGTCTTTGGTAAACTCAGGTGACGCACTCCCGGGATACCCTAGCGATCTTTCTCTATTTTCGACCCTCCTTCTTGTCAACCATTTTTACCTTTTTTCAATTTCACGTCTAGACCACAGTTTAATCTTGTTTGGCGCAGCATAGCCATATCTGGCTCTTGCGCCAATAAACTTTACATTCACTCACTCACTCCATCCCTTAGGACATCATCTGAGTGCTCATCTCATCTATGTCTCAGAAAGGGAAACAAACACCAAATTCCTTTGGACTATCCTGTGTATCCAATCACTGTATTGCATTATTTGTTTGAAATTGAAATAACTTATTTTTATCATTTTTAACATTTACCAATCAGGCATTGTGTGTGTGTATATATATATATACTAGTTCTTTGTATTATTTAAGTATAATTGAGAAATTCCGATATGTAGAAATTGAAACTGAACTATAGAAGTTGAGTTTAAAAGATATTATGTGGTCTAACCCATTTTGATTTTCCGAATTATTCATTTCTTCTCTTACAAATGCATGCATTAGTATTTCAAAGTTATAAATTTATGTGTTTGTTTAAAATTATAAAAAAAACCAATTTGATTTTTCTGCACATTTTATTAAACTTAAATTTTGAAATTGAAATTTTTTAGAGATATAGAAGAAATCCAGACAAAGAATCAAAAGCTTCTAGTTGCTATAAGAGATTTAAGTGAACAACATGAGGAACTGGAGAAGAAATTATCTACAGAAATGTAAGTTTAAATTGTGAAATACTTTTATTTTTATGTAATTTAAATACTATATTCTATTTCTTCAAAGCTATCAGTGCTTTGAAAATCCAGTACTGTAAAGAAATAAGGTTTTTTTTTAAATGGATTGATTTGCTAATGGAATTCTTACCAAGGAAATAACCATAAATATAAGGAAAAACAACCATCAAATAAGCATATGGATTTCAATTTCTTTCTTTCTCAGGAAAAGAGCTGTTTATCCTATCTGGCTCAATCCTTTGAAAAAATATAATTGATCGGAAATTATTTTTTGAAATAAGCATATTGAAACAATAAGAAAATTTTCCAGTAGATCTTTAGGAATAATTAAAAAAAAAAAAAAAAAAAAAATTGCAACTGAATTCCATGTATTGTACTGAAATCAATCATAAATTGCAGAAAGACTCATTACTTTTTTAAAAATATATATAAATTACACTTGATTGAAAATATTTAATTTAAAAAGACTTTTTAGGGTATTTTTTAAAAATTTTGAAGCCTCATGAAGGATATAATTTCAAAAAATTGATCTCCAAAGGCATACCGATATGCAAAAAGAATTATTTTCTTTGAACTAATTATAAAATTTTCTCTTGTTAATAAATATTTTAATTCATCAATTATGTTACAAAATGAATTTCTGTGATAAAGGATTCATTACACACATTTAATGATGTTTTATGTTTGTCTAGTACAAGTAAATTTGAAAAAGAGATTGCTGGGCTTTCTACTCAACTTGAAGATCTGCAAAAGAAACGAACAAAGCAGTCTGAAATGTTAGAAACCATTATTCGTCAAAGGGATATGTACCGTGTTTTATTAACTAGTCAAGGATTTTCAGAAGTTGGTTTAGTTTTGAATCTTTTCCTTTTTTTAAAATCAATATTTAGTTTTTTATTTAAAAATCATGCTTATTTAAAATATTCGATTAGTTCAAATGTGTAATTCCACCCTTATGCTCATATTCTATAAATTTTATTTTGTTTAAATTTTTTTGTTTTAAGTGTCGTGTTATGCATCTTTGAGTATAAAGTCTTGTATTAAAACTGTTGCTCTGCATTTAGGCACTTCTTGGACAAACCAATGGATCTTCCACACTGTTACAAAAATCTTCTGCATTTTCTCCTGATTCTCAGTTGAAAGAAGCTAAAACTGCAATGTCTCAGCTACAAGCAGAGTTTGATATATATAAAAAAGAAAAATCTGAGAATGAAAGGTATTTATTGATATAATTCATGAAAGAGACCTTGTAGACTTGTGTTATGTTTGTGAACTCCTTTGTCAGTGACATTCAAGTTGAATCATGGGTTCACATTTGGGTTGTACTTAAAAACAATCATACAAAATAATGGGGAATGCAATTTTTAAATTGAGCTTATCCCCAATATTCTTATGTGGGATGGTTAGAAGAGTAAGTTACAAGTTTTAGGCATCATCCTTGTTACTTGATCATGGCTCAAATTAGTAATGTGTCTACCTATTAATTTTCATGTAGTTCTGTGGTGAAGTTTGTTAAAAAATAAAGTAAATCTGTGTTATCAGAATATTTAAGATAATTTTACAGATATCAGTTTTGCTTTAAAAATTATATTATATAAAAAATAAGTGTATGTATAATTTATTCATTATTCTTTTGAAAAATAATGTATAACTTATCCCTAACACAATAAATTCTTGAAACACCAACAACTACTTTAAAACTTGGTTAATTTTTCCTTATTGTTAATTTTTTCACTCAATTAGTCAATGTGTGTAAGTTTTCTGAAATGAGATAGTAGTTTGGTATTATTAGAATAATCTAAGCTGTTGTGAATCTTTGGAAATTAATTTTGGACTCTCATTTCATTTTATTACTCCAGGTTTTCAAAATTATTCATGCATATGGTTTAGTTAAAAAAAAAATTGAATGACAAAGTAATTCCCAACTATCTTTTATGACTTGTATTTCATTATTTGTATTGACTTTCGGCCTGTTGTTAAAGTACTGGCATTGTGGCTAATGAATTATAGCATCAATGCTTGTTTTTGAAGATTGCCAGTTTATTTCTATTTGATTTTTTTAAAAAAAATACAACTTGTGAGATTTTCAACAAATATTTGGCATAGCATAGTCAGATTTTGCCTTTGTGCCATAAACCTACAATCATTAACTCGCTCACTTTAAAATTGTTGGGGGAATAATAGGTTTTCTGCAAGTTAAATAAGCTTTGAAAGTTCGAGTGTGATGTAAAATTAGGAAAATGAGGTATCGAGATGTTCTTGTCATTTGAGTTTAGAACAAAATTTTGCAATTTGTTGCCAGTATAATCCATTGTGAAATCCTAGAATGATAGTTAATGTACTCATTAATGTTAATGTATATTTTTCAGAATATTGAGTGAACAGATAGACAAAATGCGAAATGATATGTCAGATCTGAAAGTTGAAAAGGCAAAGCTGACTTCATTGGTAATATTCGTGTTTTTTAAATAATTCAGATTTTGTTTTATTTTTTGTTATACATTTAACATTTGAATATTTGCTGTATCATGCTTAATTGTAGAATTTGCTTAAATTAATCTTTTGGTAAATTATTACTTTCAGTGTGACTATAATGATGAGAGAATGAAAATGTTGCAATCCAATTTGGATATATATAAGAAAGAACAGGAATCTTTTAAAGATAAGAATAAGCAACATACTGCTTTGATTGTTCAACACCAACAAACAATTAACAGCATGAGACAGGTAATAAAACCCATTTTCTTACAGAGAAGAACTAATATTATTATGAACTTTTTGTTTCATTTATTTATAAAATAAGTTACTAAGTTATTATTTAAAAGGAAAAATTAGTATAACTTAATTTGAATTTTTATTTGTATTAACTGACATATTTGACTCTTTTTTTTTAATGACACTTTTCTTGAATTTCTCACTATTGTATTATATTTCTTTCTTTCTTATCAACTTAGTTGACATTTGATCCACACCTGCCAGAGACCCACGCAGAATTCAGTAAATTATGTATAAGAGCAATATAATAGCGCTGCTTGTAAAAACAGTATATTTATAATGGATTTGTTTAATTTTCTTCTTTGTATATGTTTCATCTGTTAAAAAATATTTTTATGGCCATAGCTTTTCTGTTGTCTGATTGAAAAAGTTAAGCTGTTGATTCATGAGGTTGTATAATAATAGTAAAAAAAGTTATCAAATATTCAAGTAAGTAAAAACAAATAGTTATTATTCAGCATAACTACACTGATATACAAATTAAAGTATATTAGCATAAGAATGTTTTCAGGAAAGGGAATCATCAATAGCAAAACAGGTCTTATGTATGCAATGTCATAAGAATAATTGAATGAATCAGTATGCTAACGATTTTTGTATTAGGTCAGAAATTAGCATTAAAAAATGTTTTGTGGAAAAACCATTAGCAAATTGTGTACATTGAAGTTTGTATTGGAACATCATGAAAAGCAATAAAAATTTACATATACTTTAGAATTATATATCTAGTGCATTCAAGGTGTTTGATTAGGTTTAAGAATTTATATGTATGGCTGACATTAATTTTTATTCAAAATTAGTTTATGCTTATTGTCTGTCAAAAATTCAAGTTTTTATTTCATATATTTATATTTTTTTAAATAATTTTCCATATTTCATATTTGACTTTTATCTAGGATTTGATGATTGCACAAGAAAAGGCTGCCAAAGCAGAGGTAACTATTGAAAATTTAAAAGCAGAGAGAGATCTATTGAAGGGTGTGGAGGCACGTCTTTTACAGGAAAAAGAATCAGTTATACGAGAACAGCAACATCAATCAAGAATGATGGCCAATCTTCAGACTGTGCAGGTGCTGTGATCTTCAATTAGTCATTAAATAAAGAATTTATTTTTGTTTAATATATTTTTTAATTCTTAATTTTTTCAGAGGAAAAAATTCTTAATCTTGAGGTTTGAAGTGATTATGTTTATTCAGTGTTGTATGTGGTGTGGCTATGAAAAAATGGAATTAATGCTGTAAAAACCTTTATTTTTTATTCTTCATAATTTTAAAACTATCCCCTTCAATATACTCCTTCATGATTCCTGTTCTACTCCATTTGAATTTTCCTTTGTTTGAAGTAGTATTGGAAGTTGTTTTCAAAAAGCATGTTAATGGTCTGTGTCATTATGTCTTTTACAACTTGAACTGTCTAAAATCTGTTTAGTGCTGATTTCACTTAGGAGAATAGAAAAAAATTGATTGGGGGGGGGAGGCTATGTTCAGATAGGTAAACAGATTGGATGTTCTAAACTAAGGATATTGTGATATGCCAAAATCATCTTCTTGACAGACAATACACTATAGCCAGGGCATTGTGCTGATTAGAATCAATGACTTATTTTTCCACAATTCAAACTTTCTTCTTATCCATTCATGGAGTTCATTTAGGATTTAAGGCAATATTGCTAATTCACAGTTTGATTTTCAGGGGCCTAATTACTTACACAATGTGACGGATGTCAAAAACCACATTCATTGTTTAGAATTTTGTTTCGATCTTTCAAGCTTTTTTTTTTCTGTCTTTGTGAACTAGGGCACTTCCTATGGATTCATTGACACTATTTCTGGATCATAAGTTTTAATAAAAAAATTCTTAATGTGTTTACTTTTTCCAATAATTTAGGGTCCTTTCCATTGGTTTTCAGTGTGTCAACTGAATTGTTCATTCAAGATACTTTTTGTTCAAATATGAGATTCTTTGACACTATCTTTGATTACTTTCCTCATATTAAAGTTTTCATGCCAAACTACTGAACAGATTCTTTGTCTATTTCTATAGTTTCAGCTACTGCATGAATATTCAAACAATGGTCTTTTCGTATTTAAATACCGACATTTTTCATTGTTTCCATTCATCATTGATGTGGTAGGTCACCTGGATGTGGGACATCTTCAATGTCTTCTCTTAGAACTGTTTTTGCCACTCAAAATCCTGAATGCATGAAAACCACATATTTCTTTCAATAAAGAATGACTTTCTGTGGCAGATTTCCTTAAGTTGTACAAATATTTTATATTAAGACATTGCCATTTTAATACATTTAACATATTTTTGACAGGCTACAGATGGAAGCTCAAATATGCAGAAAGACATCTCTAATTAGGGGTCCAAAGTCAGCATGGCTGCAGGAATGGATAGAGTCAGTTAAAATGGCATGGAAAATCAATAAACACTGTCAACATGGCTATCACGTGTTATTTGACCTTGACATTTGCACTATTTATCTGTAGATCGATCAGTTCAGTTTTTTTAGCAACATTTTGTATAACAAGTGATAAGCACTATCAGTATCTCTTATTTTTAGCCATAGTCAATCTTTCAACCCATATTTTTCCTTCTCCTGAAAGTGTATGAATTGGAAGTAGCATAAAGTAGGAGGAAACATTGAAAAAAATGGCAGTGAAAAGAGGATTAATTTTTCTTATTTGCGGTCATTTTTTTTTTGCTTCAAAATTTCTGCATATTTTTCACTACCATTTCGTTTACCATGTAAAGCGTCTTGGTATAAAATTATATATGAGAATTTTTTTAAATTTCTCTATGAAACATGTGCATGCTCTCATCCATTTCTTACAGTAATTTCATCACAATAATATTTTGTGGGTTCTTCTTTTTGTAATTTCACTTAAGTTTATTTAGTTCATCCAAATAGCTTGACAATAGTTCTGTTTCTCTTGTCATTTTATTGCCAAATGTTAGAATTTTTTATTGTCTTAATGACTTATTCGTTGTACTTTAAGATAGTAGGAATTGATATTTAAGTATTGAAGAAAGAAAATAATCTGAGCAGTGGAGGAATTGTTATCAATTCATTATATTTTAATTTGGCATCAGATCATAAAATTTTTAGAAGAATTGCTTAATCATGTAAGTCATAGTAGAATTATGAACTTTATTCTTTGAGTAAAAAGAGTGGAAAAATAGTTATTTTTAAGTTGTTCTTCATAATGTTTTATGTATTAAACACATTGGAACATGAATTAGATTGGAATTTTCAAAGTATTACATTTGTTGCTTATTGTCTAATGGAAAAATATCTGTAATATTAATAAAATTCATTAAATTTTGCAATATGATGTAAAAACCTTAGATAAGGTATGTTTTTCATTATTAACTACTGAAATAATAAAAAAAAAAACCTGAATTTTGTTACTACATAAAACTTTTAATTCAGATTTGAAAAAGAAGGATATAGCATCATGCGGAACATTGAATTACTTAGTGTTCTTGTGCACTTTTGTATTTAATTCATGATCAGACTTCATCTGTTTTTCTGTGTCATATTTTTTTGTTTATTTTAAATTTATCAGAGATATTTTATGTTTTTTACAGAATAATTTAGAAAGAATTGAATCTGAAACCAAAAGAAACCTTCAGTATCAAGTTGAAAAATATGAAAAGGAAAATGCCATTTTAAAAACAAAATTGGAAAATGCCCACGAAGAGTATCGTTTAGCTGTCAAAGTTTGGGAGGTTATTGTCTTTTTGTTTTTCTAACTATTCATTTTCACATTGGAAATAAGTAATATAATTTTTTATTTATTAATCTTGTATTATAGAAACAAAAAAAAGAAATGCAAACAAAAATTGATGCAGAAGTGGAAAGAGGACGAAAAATACATGAAGATTTAATTGATGCATATTCTCAAGTACATGCCTTGAATCAAGATGTAAGTAGATTTTCAAATAGTAAACACAGTTTTGATATTGTTTCTTACTGAATATTTTAAAATATATCTTTTTTTAATAAAAATATTTGTTCTTCATAGCTTGTCAATACCAAAACACATTTGACTACTGAAAAGCCTGCTAGTGCTTCTGAATCACGTAAGAACATTCAACAAAGTATTTTTTTTTTCAATGATTTGAATTGTAATTAAGTGATAGATTGCTTCAGTCTGAATGGAATTTTTTCTTCATTTAGCGATAAAAACTCCATCAAAAGCTGTAGTTTCTAATACTCAGAATGCAGCTGAAGTTAAGATGTTGAAAGAACAGTTGAATGAAGCTCAAGTCAAGTTGAAATGTAATTATATATATTTAAATAGAAAGAGTATAATTATGAAATAATCAAAGACAATTTATAATTTCTGAAATCATTTTTGTGGTTAACTAAAATTGTATCATATTTGATAAATGGCTGCCATCCCTTTCACAGGAGCAATGAGGAATAAAATTAATGACTTAGTTAATGATGTGTCTTCTAAAAACTGCTTAATGACATTAAACATTCCATGAAATCCTTGGAACAGAATTATGTATGTTAAACTGTGAAATGGTAGAAATAATTTTTTGATAATTCTGATCTGATAATTTTGATTTGTGGTGCATTTAGAGTATTAACTGTTGTAGATATAAAATGAACAAATTCTTTAATACATGTATATTTCTTTCTTTTAAAAAAATAAAAATAAGAAAGAATGGTAACTAAAGTATGTAATATGAATGGTATGGTGTGTATTGAAGCTTAAATATTTAATTGGTGAAAAAGCTACTCTTGGCTTTTATATTATAAAATATTTGCTTTTTTTTTGGTGATGCTTATGCATGTATTTGCAATTGTACTCTTTTTTTTTTTCTTCCTCACATGTGTACAAAAAAGTGCAAAATTGAATGTAGAAAATATTTAATATTTTAAACTTCATATCTAAATGTTTTTACTTATATGATGTTTACGTAGTGCGCTATGAAAGTTAGAAGAGTAAAGTAAATATTGTCCTTGTTACATACTTGACTATGTTTTAAATTTGAGATGCATCACTATTATCAAGGGCTGGAAAACATGCTGGCTCATGAAAATATTCATTATGCAAATATATATTAACTAAAAAAATTATATATAGAGCATTAAGGAATCATAAATGTGTATTTAAAATAGACCAGAGCATGTGTATTTAAAGCATGTGTATTTAAAATAGATCAGAAAAAACTTTCTGTACTAATTGCAACTTTAAAATTCACACACAAGCACACACACACATTTTATTGAGATCTATTCATTTTTCTAAAAAATTAATAAGGTATCTGTTAATTTTATAAGACCACTTGAGAAAATAAGCATATTTTGTATGCCTTACCAGAATTATATAAACTGCATATGTTTCATTTCATGACAGCATTACTGGAGATTCAAAGTTTATAAGGTTTTGATTATGTTTTCCACAATTTATTTGAAGATGCAGTGGGATAAAGAGTTATTTGAGGATGAAGTGAGAAATTTTATTTCATAAGGTTACAGGGTAAATTTGAAATAGAGATAACCCTCTGTGTAGCCGGGACTGATGCACCTGAAATCTGTCAGGACCCAAAGTCCTCCCGTATGCATGGTGTGGAATTTAGGAAGGGGGGCAGTTCAGGTATCGTCCTCGTCACTTGACCGAGACTCAAAATTACGAGGTCTGTCACCTATAGCCCTCGTTGCTTCTAGTACGACGTTGATAAAACCATACCAAACTTTAAATAGAGATAGTTAGGTTAATGAAAACATTCTAAAACTGCATTTCACAATGGCATAATTAGAAAAGACAATTCAAACAAACTAAAACAGTCTGTAAGAAATTATGATTTTGACAGCATTGGATGATTGCTAAATTTTTCAACTATCAACTATAAAAAGTCTCGATTCATAAAATTTCGGAATTTTTCAGCAAAAAACTGCACTTTAGTTTGTGTGAGTCTTAAATCAAAAATACTAATATAAAATTTATGCATATGAAGAAAATTATTGAAGATTATTGAAACATCATCAAGAAGAAAGACTGAAATGGGTTACAAAATGTCATGAAACAATGAGTGGAAACAAATTGTATTTTATAATGAAAATAATTTTAACCTTGACTGTCCCAATTGCTACAAATGCTATTAGCATGACTTGAGGCAGGAACTGGAAGAATATTTCAGTTTATGATTGGGAAGAGGATAAGTAATGGTTTGAGGAATCATGGTATATATAAATTGTGCGATTTACAATGAATTTCAAGATGTATGGATTCAGCACAATTTCAAGCTTCGCTATATGATCATCTGATACCATTTGGACAAATGTTATCCTTTAATTAGTTGGTGTTAACTGGATATTTCAGCAGGACTATGCTTCTTGCTGTACATTTAAGTCCACCCAGGAATGGTTTAATAAAGAAAGAGTTAATGTTTTGCCATGAAATCAAAGTCAAAGTTTAGGGGTTTAAACATGACCAAGTCAAAGTTTAGGGGTGTACAATGGGGTGCATTATGTTTAGAAATTTCATGTTTTTAATAAAAACAATTTTCATCAGCCCATGAACTGGAAGTAGCCCCCGTAAAAAAAAAAAATGGCACCATCTGAACTTAATCACTTAGTCACTTCAATGAAAAACAAAATGTTTGAGGTTATTAGAAAAAAATGGCAAGTCAATGTCATATTAATTTTTTGTTTTTTAAGACAAGTGGTCTTATAGTGACTGCGGTAGCATAGTTGTCATGGTTGTGGACTTGTGGTCAGCAGTTTTTGTCCAATCATGGGTTCAAGTCCTGATAGCAAAAAATACCTGTCATGTAGCAGAGTCTGATGCACTTTAAATCTGTCAAACCCAAAAGTCCTGTTGGTGTGAAGTGGAAGTCAGGAGAGGGAGGTACCAGACCAGGTGTCCTCATCTCTTATAAGAGGTTCAAAATTACAAGATCAATTGGCAATAACTCTCGTGTTGTTTCTAATGTGACAGTAATTAAACCAATACAATCAAATTAAGTAGTCTTATAATTTGTTAACAGTGTTTTTTTTTTTCTTCATTTATTTCTAGTAATTTTGTTAACATGATCACATGTTTGGCATTATTCAAAGTTATTGTAACCTAATTATAATAAATGTTGCAATATCATATTACATTTGTTTAAATCGTATTATTACACTTTATTTCAGAATTTTTAAAATTAAAATGGTTTCATAATTTCTAAATGGGCTGTTAAGTGTTATTTTTAGTGATTTATCTGCAATTTAGCATTTTCAATGATCAGGTGGTGCTCTGGTTTGATGTCTGTCAGATTATTGAGAGAGTATTATAGTTTCAAAATTAAATTCTGTGACTTTTGTGACTTTTTTAAAATTTAGTTTTGTATCCAATCCATCCAGTCAGAACAATTATTTTTTAAAAAAATTAATAGATGAATTATAGTAAATTTTTTCATTTGATTTCATTTTTCCTTTTGATACACATGCACATATACATAGTGTATATGTATATATATATTTATATATATTTCGACAATATGTATCTATAAATTTAGACAAAAAAGGCAGTTTAAAAGATAATGAAAAATCGAATTACAAATATTATCAAATGTAAAAAATTGTTATTAATGTAAGTCAAAAATTTACTTATATATATCAAACTGTATATAAATTTAATAAATCCAAATAGTAATATGCTATTTAAGAATTCAATCACTCTAAAATCATAACAAAGTAAGAAAAAAGCAACAATTAAGGGGGAAAAAGTGGGAAATGTAATTAATACTGTTCCATACTTTGGAATATACATATAATCTTTTAATTTTGAATATTTGTTACATAGGAGGTTTTTAAACAAGCCATGTTAAAGCTAGGATATTTCATATCTTTTAATGTGTAATTTTGGATTTGTTTGTTCAATTTTTTTTTGTTATTAACTATTTTCTTATAAAGTAGTATACTGAGTGGAATGGTTTGGATCCTTAGAGCAAGTTCAACCGTACATTACTTCCCACAGCCAGAAACAGCATTTTAAATTGCTTTATTCCTCTTTTTGACTTGTTTTGTCTTCATAATTGTTTTACATTTATTGTTTTGCTTTATATATATATAAAGCAAATATATATATATATATATATATATATATA
>BMAW01128645.1:49777-60977 GCA_019974015.1 Nephila pilipes | reverse complement strand
TATATATATATAAAGCAAATATATATATATATATATATATATATATATAAAGCAAATATATATATATATATATATATATATAAAGCAAATATATATAAAGCAAAATATATATATAAGCATATATATATATGTTGTACTTAATTTTATTTATAATTCATTTACTTTGTATATGTAATTGGTATGTATTATATTATATATAATATGGCAAGATCAATAAAATTTATTTGTTGCATTTGTTTCCATACGTTTTTTCATTGGATTTGCTTATTTTCATGGTATTTGTTTCTATACATTTTGATGACACTTAAAATTTATTTTGCAGCTTTGCAAGACAAGATAACTCTAACAGAAAAGAGTGCTGAACAATATCTAAACATGTGTAAAGATTTAGAATTGCGTGTAAAAGAACAAGATGAAGTGAGCAGTATAATTTTCTCCTTTTTTCTTCATCTCTCTGAAATTTATTAAATATTTTTTTTTTTTAAATTCTATTTTGTGTGTGAATTAATTCATTAATTATAATTATTTTTTGCAGATAAATAAACATTTGAAAGATTCAATGGAAAGTGCTTTGAAATCTAGTGATGATGGTATACTATAATCTTTTAAATAAATATTATATTTTAATTAAATAGTTTTTAAAATTCTGCTTGTATAATCCAAAGCCTGAATGTGTCAAATTTATTGATTTTTTCTGACATTTTTTTAGTAAGTTGAAAGGTTAATTGTTATTTAATGTAATCATACACTGATTTTCCGCTTGATTTCTGTTTTGATCCAATTAGCTCGAGCAGCTTTAGAAAAAAATCTTAAGGATATGGAAAAAAACAATCGAGAACTTATTGAAGAAAATATGGAACTATCTCGAGATTCAAATTCTCAGGTGAGATCATTGGTCTTAAGAATATTACGGTATAATGATATATAATTTATTTTAACTGAACAATAAGTATATGATAAAAATATAAATCTATAATGATTGGAAAATGTGAATTTTTTATGATTTTACTAATATTTGTATGTTTTGTATCTGAATAACATTTTATAATTTTAATTTTTTAAAAATTTTATTGGAAAAGGTTAATGAATTACAAAAAAAATTGGTTGAAATTGGGAAGACCATGGAGGATTACAAAAATCAGGCTGAAATAGCTAGGAACACTGCTGATCAAGCAAGGGAAGACTGTCAAAATCAAATCAAGTTAATGAAAGATGTATGTAATTTATTGCTTTTATAGAATAGAAAAAAAGTTAAGAATAGTGGGCAAAAATAAGTAATGGTACAATTTGATTTCTAGGTTCAAGATAAATATGAACGAGAATTGATGCTTCATGCACAAGATATTCAAGTACTTACTAAATTAAAAGAAGAAGTAAATATTTTTGTCTTTTTTTAGAAATATATTACTAACCCTCTATGACCCATGTAATATTCAGGTCACCTACTAATATATTGACATTTTATCAAATAGTTTTAGTTTCTTACAAGTTGTCATGCATCTTACAGTATAATGTCTTGGAGGTTGTGTAACAGTATTGGTGATGATTTGTAGTACTATCAACTCGAAATACTAAAGCAAATATCTTATAAATAAAGAATCTTGCAAATTGTCTGCTGATAGAAACTGAACATTTACAATTGACATTATTTATGCTTCTATTGGTGTTTAATAAACAAACAACAAAAAAGTGTTCATAATAGCCTTGGGTTTGTAAATCACTAATGCTTTGTTTTCATTTCAATAATCATTTTATTACTATTTATATATGAAACAGCTTTGTAACTTTTAGGTTACATTAGGAAGTTATGTTAGTGCTCAGTATGTCTAGGATAATTCCTGTGCTTCCTTTCATTTTCAGATTTATATATCAATTGTCCAAAATATGGATACAAAAGTAAATAAAAATAGGAAAAAGAATGTCCTATTAGTGGTGACAGATATGAAAAGTCTTTATTTGATTCTGAGTCTGATGATCATCCAATAGTTATTTACCTGCTTGCTTGACTATTTACCTGTCTAATATTATTGGCAGTGACAATGAATTTAATAGTAGATAATCTGCTGTGGATCATTCAGGACCACTAAAAATTGTTTGGCCATCAGTTTCACAGATGAATAATAGTTTTCATTACCAGTGGAAAGATAATAGCCCTTAAAACTCTTTTCTCTTGTGATCTAGTTTTGAAAACTATTTGAGAGTGAATTAAACTGTCTATATCACTTCCTTGCACAGAGAAGTGCAAACATTGTAAGGTGTTTTTATTTCTAAGTTACAAAGTGAATTTATTATAATAAGATTGTTTTAACTAGTAAAACTTTTGTTATTCTGTATACATAGGTTTATAATTGTTGATTTTGCATTGCATAATTTTTTTGTATTAAACAAAGTCGACCCATATAGGGTTGAACTACTGTGATCATAAGACATTAGGAACGCTTCCTTTAAAATACTCATGTAATAGATACTGTCTGCAAATTTTATCTAATATTTTATTTATATAAACATTTGCATGGTGTAGAAGTTTGGAGAGGGAGGTGCCAACTCAGGTGTCATCCTTGTCTCTTGACCAAGGGTTCAAAATTATGAGACCTTTCTTCTTATCAACCATTTTTACCTTTCTTTCAACTTCATGTCTAAACCACAGTTAAATATTGTTTGGCGCAGCATAGCCATATCTGTTGTCATGTCGTGGTAATCACGGGGAATTACGTTTTCCGATATGACGTCATCTCACGCATCTGGCAATGGAATCGGGAATTTGCATTCGACGGTGTTTTTCTATTACGTCATATGAAGTTGTTTTTCATTGGATGCCGATTTTTAACTGTCGAGTTGACGGTGTCGAATGCAAATTCCGGAATATATATAAAGGAGATCTTATTAGATGACTGACTGACTGGACTTGCTGCTTCTTGGATGCTTGACAGATGGTGCAAGAGTCTTTGGCTGTTATAGGAAGCTCTTTTTGGATGCTGTATGACAGCTGTTTATGAATGGCCAAATGAACTGGGGGCTTCTTGCTTTTTGAATATGATCGATGAGACCATCGTTATAATGTTGGAGCTTTCGGTTTAGAAAGTGATATTATTAGTATTGTAAATAATGTAAATAAATAATCGTGTAAAATAAATATAGATTTTAAAATATTAGAATTTGTCTTTCTCTGTTGATGTGGCAATTAATATTAAATTAAATTATCAAAGGCCTACTCTGAGGAAGGCCAACAATATCTGGCTCTTGCGCCAATGAACTATACATTCACTCACTCACTCACTCAAAATTATGAGATCTAATGCCAATAATCCTCATGTTGCTTCTCAATATGACATTAATAAATAATAACAGTTATTTATATAAATGTGTAGTTATTACTCGAATTTATTTCATTTTTAATATCTGAAAATTTATTTTTGAGAAGAGAAGAATTTTCACCTGTTGGATTATTTGAAATGTCAAATAATTGAGCAAAGAACATGTATTACATTTTTTCTGAGTTGGAATTTTTACTAATTTGTTTAAAAGCAACAGTATTTGATTGATATTAAAGGTTTAAAGTAGATAAAGAAAATCTGCGAAAAATTACGTGGGATCTAGTAGATCATCTACTTCTACATCAACATTTTGTGGTGACCCTCATTACAAACTTGTATTTCCTACACAATGAGAAGACAAGAACCATTTGCACATTCTTGTCTTGCCATTGAGGTGGCTCACCAGAACAACTAATTTCTGAATGTGCAGTATTGTAAATTTGAAGAATTCTGCATGCTTACCTGCAGTATTGGTATTTACACCAGTGCAGACATCAGAGTACCAACTTCACACTTGCAGCCACACAAGTCCTGGATTCCCTTCGCTCCATCGACAACTAGACCAGCTGACTTCATCCCTGACCTCATCTGAGATTATCCTGTTTTTTTCTTTTTTAACCTGCCAAAATTTCCTGCAATTTATGACACAAGCTTTATCCTTATATTGTTCTTGATTTTTGTGACTTTCTGATCCGAGTTAACTGCAGGTGGTATATGCATCCAATAACCCCTTCATGTCGATCAGGTCAAATAATGGATGCTCAATGATTGTTGTTGCTTAAAGCTTATATTGAACTAATTTATGTATCATTTAGCTCATGTCAAATAATTTTGAAAGATTATTTAGGTTTGCTTTATGCATTGCTTCTTGAGTTGTTCCAAAAACTTTGAGTTTGCTAAAAAAACAGCATTTTGAAGTGTTCATAGAGAGGCTTATTCTCAGTGGCTCCTTTTTAAAATCCATTATTGCTGGTGATGAAAATTTGATCTAAACTTATGACACAGATACAGCTCAACAATTTAGTGAATGGTGCTTAAAAAGTGAAGCAAGATTGAAAATACCATGTCAAAAAATCAAAGTTAAAAATCAAAGTAATATTGACGTTTTTCTTTGATTATCATGCTAGTGTACATTATAAATGCCTCCCAATTGGCTAAACTGTCTGTAAATTATTTTAGTGTTTTGTGTAATTTGCTTGAAGCATTTTGTTGAAAATGATCTGAATTGTAGTGATATGATTCATGGGTTTAGCTTCACATTAAATTCTACTCTCAATCTGTTATTATTCATGAATTTTAACTAGGTATTCAACTAATGTGGCTCCATATACTTTGTATCTACCTGATATTGGACATTTTCTTGTCTCTACAGCTGTAAATGCCTCTTCATGATTATGTTTTTAATCCATTGATACACTAAAAGAAAATTTAATATGAACCCTGAATGGATCTCATGAAAACAATTTTAAGGCATGTTTTGTGTACCAGAAAAAATATTGGCAGAAGTGCATTAGAGTACGAGGAGATTAAACGAATTTTGACTAAGATATGATAATAGATACACTTTGCTCAATAATGACATCCTAGATACTTTAAGATCAGTATAGTATTACCAAATTATATAAATAATTTACGTTATTGCATAATGATAG
Source organism: Nephila pilipes (assembly GCA_019974015.1). NCBI lineage: Eukaryota > Metazoa > Arthropoda > Arachnida > Araneae > Nephilidae > Nephila > Nephila pilipes. The sequence goes on along the minus strand of BMAW01128645.1, from coordinate 56,011 downwards.
CTTATAAACTAAGTGGTTTCTTTGAGTTTCATTCAATATTTATTATTGACTCATTTCAAGTTATTCTTTGTTAAAATTATCAAAAATATATGCTAAATATTTTTTATGTATCTAAATTAATAGTAATAATTGACAATTCTACTGTTGAAAATTTTTTAAATGAATTTTTGGTACTTTTGCAAATTCCCATAGACTGGAAAGTTGGTGTAATTTCAATCAAACATATATGCCTTTCACATGAGCTCAATCATTGTTTGGCAACATTTTTCGCTTTTGGGGAAAATGGTTGAAGAGATTTTTTGATGTATCAATTTTTTTTGCAATTGCTTTTAATTTAAATTTTAAGCTTTCATATTAAGACTTCTGACTTGAGTAAAAGAGTAAGTTTTATTGATTTCAATATAATATCACATGATCCTGTAAAAATTGAATTATTCTTTATTTCCTTCACTTTTTCAGTTTTGTAGCTTAAGCGATGTGAACTTTTAAAAAAAGTTGAGGAAATATAATTTTTCTTTTATTTGGTAGCATCAAAAGTGTTCCATGAGAATTGAAAAATTGACTGAAAAGGCAAAGTCTGCTGAATTGACTCTTTTTGATAGCAGAGAATCCTGGGCACGACAGGAAGAAATTTTACGCTCTGAAACTGAAGCCTTGAAAACTAAAATTACTGATCTAGAGACTTGTAACAACAATTTGCACCACCAGCTTGAATTAGTAAGCATATATAATATTGAAATTTTATTTATATGTAACTCTTTAATTAATAAATTTCAGTTTATATTACCACTTTTTATGTCATACTTCTTATTCATCAATATATCTCTAGGAATTATAAGTTTTATGATCTGTATTTTTATCTGTATTCTTCATATTTAAAAATTACATTCTGATTCTTTAGAATGTAATTTCTTTCAGTCCCCCCCCCCCCAAATTTTCTTCATTTCTAATTGTATTTTAAAAATATGTAAATAAAATTAACTGAAACTGTTCAATTTACTGAACTCTTTTAAAAGTTAAATTTTTTTTGTTTGGTTATTTTAATCTTTTTTTTCCTATCAGATTAATCACTTTTCAAATAAAAAGGTTTCAATAAAAGGTTTGGTAAAATTTTATTATTAAGCATGAATATAAAATAAAATCTTGCATTATTCTTTCATTTTATTTTAGATGGGAACTCAGATGGCTGCATTGCAGTCAAAGAACTGGGAACAAACTCCTTATTCATCAATCCAATCAGACTTAAAAGATACTCAACATCTTCTACAAGTTGTTCAGTAAGTTTTTAATCGAGATGATTTTTACTAGTTGCATTATTCAATTGGGTGGAAAAATGTCTTAAATAAGATCATTGATACAGGATTTTAAAATTATAGCCATTTTTAAAGATTAAATTTTTGTCTTCATAGAATATTTAACAAATCTGGGATGGGAAGTTTATTCCCTTAATAAATTTACTGAAGAATTTAGTTAATCTGATAATTTTTTTTATACTTTACTGGCTTATAATTTTGGTTTGCTGTTATTGCTTTTTGAAAAGCTTTGCATACATTTGATAATTATATTAGTGTTAGTTCAGATACATTTAACAAATGGAAAAGCAATTTCATGATTTATTTTCATTCACTGTAAATTGTCTAATTTCATTGATATTTTTTCATTTAAGAGTACATTTGTAATTTGCTGTGAGACATTTTGTGATTGTTTTGAAATATGTAAAATATTTTTTTTACTATTGGCAATTAATATAGTTTTGAAAATTGATGAGATTTATTCTCTAAATGTGAATGTGTTTTATTTTCTAATGAGAAGACAAAAAAATTAATGCATTTAAAGTGATCTTTCTATTAAAGAATAGTCTTAACACTGCTATTGTGTACTTTCAGATTCATTAAGAAAGAAAAAGAAATTGCTAGTACTCAATTGGATATGGTGCAGTCTGAAAATATAAGATTGACATTGAAAGTTGATCAACTCACAAATGATCTCAATAGTACCAAAGCTGAACTGAAAGACATCATGAATGATGTTCAGGTACAAATAAGTGTATTAATCATAATTGGAAGTTGAAACCTTATATTTTACTTATATCTACTATAGCATTTACAAAGTATGAAATTTTTTTTATGTATTCATTTCAGAGTGATAACTAAAAACATTTCTCTCTTTACTTGAGCTTCATTTAATGTTAAAATCTGGTCAAAAATGAAATGAATGAAAACATTAAATGGGATTTCACGTTCTCATTATATGAATTTTTCTTAAATTGGTACTCTGACATAATTTTTCAATAGTTTTTATATTGTTGCTTCAGAAAATGGAATTTTAAAAATTAATTTTCGCATTTTAAAAGGCTAAAGCAGCAAGTGAAGCTCAGCATGCCGAACTGTTGAAGAAAATAGAAATGATGAATTTATTGAGTGAAAGTAACAACTTATTACGAATGGAAAAGGAATCTTTATCAGAAGCAAAGGTTAAATTGGAGACTCAAGTAAGTGTTTTTAGTGTTAAAACACAACTAAAACAGCAGTTATTTTATTATTCTACAATTTATTTGATTCTTTAGATGATTCTGTTTAAAATTTTGAACGAAACTATCGTGTTATACTCTTCCCAAGTTAAACAAATTTTTTATGAGTGAAATATTTCAGAAATGTTAGGTATTGATGAATTTAAATATTTTTGAAAAAAGTATCGGTAGCAATATATATTTTCTTCTCTTATTTAAACTTAAAGATATTAGCTCCACTTTCTTTAAATATGTTTTACTTTTTTCTAATATAATTTTGAATACTTTAAAATAAAAATTACTTCATATGAGGTTTGTGTTTAAAGTAACTGAACTGGCAGGGATAAAAGGACATTTATTTCTGATTTATGTCAAGTGTCTACTTCAATGTATTCCCAATGGTATTCACACATTGACCCATTCTTATTTTCCATTGGACAAAAGTGTGTTGCTGTTAATTTTCTGATAATTGTTTTAATAGCTGTGGTATTTTCTTCATAACAGCCTCCTACCTCAGGGACTTACCTTTTTTGGGTAAGTACGGGTATCACTCAGCTGAGGCACATTTGATCTTTTCCCTTTCCCATGGGGTTTAATGTCTTTGGTAAACATGGGTATCAAGCGCTCAGGATATTCTAGTATTCTTTCTTTATTTTTGACTCTCCTTCTTGTTGACCATTTTTTATTTTTCTATCTATTTTTTGAAACATCTAAATTATAGTTCACCATGTTTGACACAACATAGCCATATCTGGTTCTTGCACCATTTAACTTCATATTCACTCTCTCACACTTGTAACAATTTCCAATGGCTCAAAACAGGTTTTCTTTTAGAACATATTTTATTTTTAGGGAAAGTCACAGGGTGTTAAATCGGAAGATTAAAATGGAATATCCAGTGTTTCAATCCATTTAACCAAAAACTGCTTCATGAAGTGCACTGTGTGCAAATGAACATTGTCTAGATACAGAATGAAACAATTTTACCAGAATTCAAGAAATTTTTTTTTCTGAATCTGTCTCTCTGCTTAAAAATTTCTTTGTAGTAATGTTGGTTTGATTGATTGGTTTATTAACTTTGGCCTAGATGCAACGTGAGGGCTAATGGCGACATACCTTGTAATTATGAAGCTCAGTCAAGTGATGAGGACAACATCTGAGCTAATACCTCTCTCTCCTAACTTCCACATTGTGCCAATTTAGAATCAGCAGATTTATGTGGCCCAACAAACATGATAGATCTTTAGTGGCATCAAGGCTCGAACCCATGACTGGATGATGACTACTGGCCATGAGTGCACAACTATGACCACTAGACTCCAGTAACCACAATGTTGGTTTGAATAATCTGGCTAATTTTTTTCACATATTTGTTGGTTATTGAAGTTGCTGGTTGCCCAGAGCATTCATCATCTACTTCCTTTTGAGTTCAATGAAATACTTGTTTACAGGATATACAGTCTTTCCTCCATAAGCCTGAGTAAGCATCTGTAAACACTCATGTTTTATTCAATTTTTTCAATAATTCTATAAATAATTAATTTCAATAATACCTTTGAAATTCACATTCTGTTCAATTTTAGAACTCAATATTTTAATGGCAAGGGAGATGAAGCAGTCATTTCATTCTTTATTGCATTTAAAAGGAGTTGTAAAATCATTACTTTGTTGACAGTCCCACAGACAGATTGAGACCTAATTACTATGTTTCTCTATAATCTCAAATGTTTCAATAATAATTGTGTAAAATCTTATTGACCATGAAAGTTAATTCAATTCCTCCCTAACTTGCATCAATCTTTTCAAATTCAATTGTTTGGCATAATTTTTCTGGTTCTGCGAAAGTGGTTGACAGGATTTTACCCTTATTTCTTTAAAAGATTAAACTGCTTGTCATGTTTTATAAATAATGGTATTCTAATAATTATTATATGTATTAAAAATTTTGGAATAACTTTTATGAAGCAAGTTTATTGTACAGATTTGTTAATTTTATAATATTGGTTCTGAAAAAGAATTTTTTTATTTATTAAAGCTCCAAGAATTGAGAGAAAAGTTTCAACCTTTAAATGAGAAAGAAAAAGAAATGATTCTGCAAATGGATATGCTTTCTGCTGAAAACAATGCTTTGAGACTTGAAGTGAAGAGTTGGCAATCAAGAACTAATCAATTGCTGGAGCAATCTCATCGCATTGGTCCTCAAGAGTACAAAAATATGAGGTATGTCTCTTTTTACTGAAACATTTTTATGAATTATAAACATGAGTTTAATTCTACAGAAATTTGGCTAGTATTAAGTATTTTCTGAAATCAAAAGATTTGTTTTTGATAACAGTTTCATATGTGATATTTTAAATAAATTTTTTTCTGTAGAAATTATTTTTTGAGTATCTCTGTATTAAATTTATTCATGTTAAACATTTTAAAAATATTCTTATAATATAGCTATATCAATATTATACAAGTAACAAAAGGAATTAAAAAAAAACAATTGAAACATGTTGGTATATCAACATTAATATAAATAACCCCTCTCCCAAAAAAATTATCTTTATGAATTTGCTAAAGGCTTTCTTTTGAATTGTTTATCTCTTATTAGCTTGGCCGTGTAGCCAGGGCTGATGCATGTTAAATCTGTTTGGGGCCCAAAGTCCTCCCTTTGGCATGGTGTGGATGTTAGGAGAGGGGGGTGTCAGCTCAGGTATCCTCCTCATCACTTGACCGTGGTTTAAAATTACAAGGTCCGTCGCCAATAGCCTTCGTGTTGCTTCTAATGCGACGTTAATAAAAACTAAACTAAACTCTTATTAGCTTTTAGTCTTGTTTTGAATCAGAGTGAAGTTTAGTAATAATTAGTTTTTGACATTATCTGAAGGAATTTTGTGAAAAAAACATACAATTTTTATTTTTATTAAACTACTAGAAAAAACTATTGACCAGCCTAAATATTGTAAGAAACTAATTTAAACATAAATAAATAAATAAAATAGATCTATTCCAATATTTGATAAATGTTGTATCAAAAGTTGTTATCAAATATGCAATCCTTTGAACCCTCTGATAATTTGGCATATGTGACAATATGAAGTCTTCTGGCTTTGTTTTAATTTTAAAATAGAATTGGATAACTTGTGTCTTATCAACTATATATATTTTCTATATATATATATATAAACCATTACTTGTAGTTATTATTAACATAGGAAAAAGTAACAAATTTAAAAAGAAAATTCTACCCATTTTACTTTTTGGTTTAGAGGCAGAATAAGGTTTTTTTCATACTGGAATGTGACCGCCTTAAATCCCAGTATGATCAGAATATAACTTTGATCTGGATCCATTTTTATACTATAAATTCTTTGAAAATATGAGATAAAAAATTAAAGCATGAAAAACAGATAAAGCTATAAGTAAATAAAATTACATGAGTATTAATATTTGTTTCATAAATTCATTCGAGATAAAAATGAAATATATCTTATTATTTTTGTTTTAATTCTTATGTTCAAATGTGAATCACAGTAAAAGTTACTACATTTTTAAATATAAGAGTATTATTAATTGAATTTATCAGGTTAAATTATTCATTGAAAGACATCAAACTAGGGCCAAACTAAGCATATAATCCACCTAATCAGAGATGACTGTGTTAAAACTCATACCCAGTTAAATGTTTTAAACTCATACTCATACCCAGTTAAATGTTTTAAACTCATACTCATACC
>BMAW01128645.1:0-49767 GCA_019974015.1 Nephila pilipes | reverse complement strand
AACTCATACTCATACCCAGTTAAATGTTTTAAACTCATACTCATACCTTATTGCATAATAGCTGTAATAATCAATTAATCATGCTATAATGGACAAAACAGAGAATAGAACCTTTTTCTTAAGGAAAAAAAAAAAAGATACATTAGATAATTTGTAATCTTATAAGATTGCATAAAACTATCTGTAAACTGAAATGTTACATTTACGCAAGTAACTTTAAAATAAATGCATTATTTTCTAAATTTCTTGCCATTTGGACATGTATTTAAAAATTCTTTAATTCTAAATTATTTTGAACAGCTGCAATGACAGAAAAATTCCTAAATTAATATGCTTTGTAACTTAATCAAAGCTATATTATGAGATATTGTTCATGTTTAAAGATATTGTAAATTTTTACAATATCAGAATAGATATGCAAGATTTATTAAATTGTTTAATTATAATGAGTAATTACGTAATGTTATTTTATTGATAAATATAAAAGGAATAAAAATAGCCAAATAAAATGATGAGAATACTTTTTTTATTGAAATATTAATTCATTCCAGAAATGTCCTAAGTTCTTTCCTTACCACCTTGGATAAATTAATAATTCTTCATCCCTCTCCAAAGATCTTATGAGTTAAGATAAAGCTGACAAATGTGACCAAAATTGAAAATTCATTGCTTTGTACCTGTGGCTGCTTGTGATTTATAAAAATTAAGGTTATCATGGGGAATTTCACATAATGGTTTTTGGTATATTATGTATATTGATAATGCTTTTTTCTTATAATAGCCATGAAATTGAAGAATTAAAAAATCAAAAATCAAGACTTGCTGAAGAATTACAGAGGAAGCAAGCTGAAGTATCCCAAATTACTGCTAACATGACATCTCTTAGAAAGGATTCCGAAAATCTTAGAAATGAACTCAAACAAAAGTCTGATGAAATAGTTAAATTAAATGAAAAAATTGTTGAAGATCAGAAAACTGTACTTCAGGTGATATAGTTTTTTAAATTATTATAAATAAAATTGCTTTTATTCATCATTTCTCTGAAATTTTTTAATTCATTGTCATATATGTTAGTTAATTTTATTTATGCTTCCATACAAATCTCTTGGTTCCATTGGTTAAATTTTATGCTAATTTTTCAAGCAGTTTAGATAAATGTAATAACTAGATTCTTAACTGAGTGCATCATATTTGTGTTTGCTCTTCATTAGCTTTTATGTTTTTTTTTATATATGTATATAAAACTTACTATGAATTTCATTGTTATGGTATCCAATATAATATTCTATTAATGAAAAGTATGGAACTGTTTGTTTCTAAATATGAAGATTATATATCTGAAAAATATCTGTCATTTAACATTTTATTTTATATTTAATTACCAATAATTCATAAAATAACATTTTGCGAAAATGTGTGTTATTTTATGCATTTGGATAGAAATGTTGCATTATTTATATTTTTATAATTTTTTTCCCTTATTTTTTTAGTCGTCTTGTTAAATTTTTACCAAATGATTTCCATAACTTACCAGTTTGGTTGCCTCATATGCTAAGAATAAGGGATATTACAAATTCTTTTAGAAGTGTGTATTGGATATTTTTAAAATGAGGCTAAGAAATTTAAAAGAAACCATTTTCCATAAAGGAGTTCTAGAAACTCTGGTTTAACAATAAAGCAAGTGTGAATGACAAGTCTGCCTAATATATATATATATATATATATATATACACTGTTTAAAACAATTAGGAGATATTATGATTTTGGACATAAACTGCAGATGAGGAAATAATTTGATGACTAATTTATTATGTATAGATGTTGGAAGGTATGAGAAAAGGGCAAGGAACAACCGACAAGGAATAATCAAATTTTATTGATGATATGTAACATTAAAATGAAAAAAATGCACACTTCATGCTTAATATACAAACAAACAAACAAAAAAGTGAATTCTTGGGTAGAAATGAGTTTTAATAAAGGGTATGGTTCCCCTGACCGAAAGCAATGTCGCACACCTTCAATGCATTGATTCAATGAAGTTATCAATAAGGGACTGAAGTATTCTCTCCCACTCCTGTAAAAGAGAGCTTTTCAACTGCTGTATTGTTTGTGGAGGTGATGAGCGACTAGCAACTCTTTTCCCCAGAATGTACCAAATGTCTTCTATTGGGTTCATATCTGGGGAAAATTCTGTCTAATCCATTCAAAGAATTCCTTCGTTGCAAAGAAAACTGTCCTCCAGCTGAGCATGATATGACCTGGTGTTATCATCCATGAGAATGAATTCATCCCCAATTACGGTAGCGTAAAGGACCACAACAGATCTGAGGATCCCATTCCTAAATCACTGAGCTGTTAGTTCTCCATTTCCCATGATGTACAGGTTGGTGCGGCCATTGATACAAATACTGGTCCAAACCATCTCTCTGCCTTCACCAATTCGGACACTTTCTTGTACAAATGCAGGATTATTCTGAGTTCCAGGTTCTCTCCATATGAGTATCTGCCTATTGTCAGCTTTTTACACTTAAACGGGACTCATCCATGACGAGTACATTGCTCCACTCATCTCATCCCCACCTGAGATGTTCCTATGCCCACCTTCTGTGGACAGCACAGTGGTCCATTATTCAGGAAACACAAACTATAGGTCTGCAAGCATACAAACCCACATTCCAGAGTCGCTTTCAAATAGTGTGAGTCGAAACTCTGGTACTACCAGTAGCACTCTGAAGATGCTGTTGCAATAAAGTGGCATTCATAGTGTGGTTTCTTCTGACTGTTAATGTTACATTTCGATCTTCATTTTGAGTTGTCACAGGCGTATGACCTTGTTCTGATCTTCGTTGAACACTTCCAGTTTCCGAAAACCGATTCTATAGTCTGGAAATCACACTTTAAGAAACTCCTAATGCTTGTTCTACAACAGATTGTGTTTGGCCTGCTTCTAAACGACTGATAGCCCTTTAAGCTACCAATTCATCTAAGTCATGTTGCTGAGACATAGCATTCACTGTGTTACAAAACATTCAACACATATCAATTGTTAATCTCCTCATACCAAAGGAATGCTGCAGGTCGCTGTTCACTCCTAATCTAAAATGTGTAGTTTTATACATCACAAAAAAAAGTTGCATTTTTCCAACTTTGTAAGCATTATAAATTTCCCTTTCAACCTCTTCTTTTTCAGTTCTGTTTAAAAAGTTATCATTTTTTATAGTTTCATACTGAATTTGCAATATCTCCTAATTGTTTTGATCAGTGTATTATATATAATATACTGTGATATATATATATATATATATATATATATAGCAGTATATCATATATAATACACTGAGAGAGAGATGTACTTAATGAAACTTGTAGCAATTTTATCAAGCACATTTTTTTGTTTGTTTCAATAAATATGTTAATTTTTCATATTTATTTATGCAAGTGTTATACTTGCATAAATAAATATTAAATTGATAAATATGAGATCTAATTGTTTCAATGTTATATTGAAACAATTAGGTCTTGCAAAAGTTTGTGCCACTAATTTTTCTAAAGCATTTTAAGCATGTTTTTTCTTCTCTTTTGAATGGAAACATTGTGAATAGTATGGGTATTGCTGTTAATTGGATCATATTCTATAATTCATAGCTATTTATTTAAATGCTTTCTCTTTTAAGACATTACATTTATGAAAACTAGTTTTATGATAGGTCTTTCAATCAAAAAAAGGAACACTTTATGAACTTATTTTTACAGATTAAAAAAATTGGAAGGAAATACAAAACACAATTTGATGAATTAAAAGTTAGTCATGATGCACTTTTAGTCAAAGCTGAAGCATCAGATTCATCTAATCAAGAACAGGTTGTACAGGAAATGCAGAAAAAGGTTGAAGAATCAGATAAAATTGTAAAGGAGTTGAAGGAAGAAATAAACAAACAGAAAGAGGTAATTTTCCTTTAAAAAAATTTATATTAATATTAGGAGTTATTTATTTCTGATAATTAAAGATCTGTAGAGTTCCTGTTTAAAATCCAGTTGATCATAAAAGTTGGTGCAATTATATCAATTCCCAATTTTAATTGAACCAGAGTTCATTCATTGTTTTGTGATGTTTTTCTGGTTTAGCAAAACTGATACAATATTTTACACATGCATCAAGTACAGTCATTTTAATTATTTCTGAGTAAATGATATTCAATAATATTATTAGTATTCAATAAATTTGTGGTCAATTCAATTTGAGACATTAAAAAAATCTGCATTTACTTTAATTTTTTCAAAGCATATTTATTATTTTTCATTAATTTTGTGTAGTTTGTAAATATTTTATCATTTAGTTTTAATATGTTTATGTCAAATTTATCTTAATATCATTTAGAAGTGTTAAATAGAATTTCAGTGATTTAGTAAGTTATTGTTACTACAAAAATCTAAATTTTTTTTTTGTGTTGAATGAAAAAAAAAAATTCATGCAAATAGTACCCTACCATTAACAAGTACTAACCTTCAGGATAAAAAAATTCTTAAATGAAATCTTATTTCAATATGAAGTAATGTGTTTTGATTTCTTGCACCAAAAAATTTACCATTGAAGAACAGGCTATATCACATTGTTTCTATTGAGGCTGAACAATTTTAACTTAATTATTTTTTTTTGATAAAGTTTTGTTCTTTTTAATTGAATATTTTGTTTTTTTAATGGAAATATATTGCTTCTGGTTTTAATTTTTGTTTTATTAATAAGTAGTATAAATATAATTGCATTTCATCTTTACTTTTCAATTTTGAAAACTGTAATTATATACAAATTTAGGTATGTAATATATCTTGATCTACTAAAGTAATTATTTCTACTTTTTTATTTTGAAATTTTTAAAATTATCATCAATGTTCCCAAAAAATGAAATTGTGATAATGCAATTTTTTAAGTGTGTTGCTGAAAATTAAATATTACATCCTTTTTACCAGATATTCCTTTTAATTTATGCGAGTTAACTATAAATCTATTTTATAATAGGCAACTAATCAAGCTAAAAAGGAAGTTGATGATGTCCAGATAAAAGCAAATGAGAAAGAAGAGAAAGCCAAAAAGTTGTTTGCCTCGTTCCGCCAGAAGTACTCACAATTGAATGGTAACTAAAGGACAATACTTTACTATTTTTTAAAGCATTAAAATTATGATTTGGTGTCAGTTTTTTCAAACTCAATATGCGATTTTTTGTATATTTCTACTGGTATATTTTGTTTCCAGTGCAAAAAGATGCATTAGCATCTGAAAAAACCTTGTTATCGAAAGAAGTGGAGGAATTTAAAACTAAACTTTCTACTTATGTGCAAGCTCGTAAGTATGATCATGTTTTCTAATTAATTATTCTATAATCAAATTTAAAGATATATTAAAATTGTTTTTTTAAAATAATTTTAAAAAAAAGTATTTAAAATATTACTAAGACTATTAAATTAACAAGCTTAAAAAGATGCCTGTATTAAATTCAGTTTAACAAGATGAATAAATTTCTTTTGAAAGGAATTCTTAATATGCTAAATCTTGAGTGCTTCCTTTTTTTTTTTTACAAAATTTTCAAAAGTACTTCATGAGGATAAAATTATTCAAGTCTTTGACTGATTTTTAATCTATTGAAATATTTATACATACAGTTCTACTGTTATAAAAGATGTATATTTTTTTTAAAAGTAGATGTACCATTTTTTTTAAATACATAAATGTAAAACAAATCGTAATAAGTTATATTGTTGCAAATAAATCTAAATGCTAAAACATTTCCTCAGATTTCCATAAGGTACTGAATATTTTATTTCAAGCAATGTACACAATGAAATATTGGTGTTAAAGTGAATCTAGTAGAAATTTGACTCATTTTCTCTTGATGAGTGTCAAATAATTTTTAAAAAATTAATGTTACTTAAGAAGCATAAGTGAAGTTTTTGAAATTTAATAAACATATATTGAAATTTTTTTAAAATAAATTTTTGAATTAGTTAAATGTCAGAAATTTGAAAAGGCTATTTATTTATGGTTATAAATAAGCTGAAATTTGTATTATATTCGGTGGTTAAAATAGTTAAAAAAATTATTACTGTATTACTTTTGTATATCTCTTCCATTAAACAATGTTTCACTGTATATTCTATTAATATTTTAATTTTGATAAGTACTTTCTCGTAAAGGATTTTTGTTTGGATTTTGCTAGAAATGCTGTAGATTTTTAAAACTATGACAATATTGAAGAATTATTATCGTAAACAACCCATGAAATATATTTCTAGTTTTAACTAGTTTCTTGGTTATGCATTCATTGGTGCACTAAATTTTTTAAGTAATTGATGAAACTCATTTTTTTAGAAGAAGAAAATGCCCTGGTAAAATCTCAGTGTGATGCAAGAATTTCTCTACTGGAGAATGAACTTAAAAAATTTGAGGAAATCAGAAAAGAGCGAGATTTTCTGCAAAAGCAGTATGATGAGCTTCAACAGAAGGTTACATTCATATTTCATATTAAACATATATTTGTTGATATAAATTTTCACTTTTGCTTTTGTGCTTATTAAAAGTAGAATTTTGGAAGAGAATGGTATTTAAAATAAATTTGTTTTTAAACCAATTTTTATTAAAAAAAATGCTTGGCTATTAAATACTTTCATTTCTCATGAATTAATATTTAAAATTAAAAATATTTGAAATTTTTAAAATTATGTTGAAGTTATTTAAAAATATATTTAAGTTGATTGATTGAGATATTAATATGCATCATATCTGAATGATTAGATGTATTAATATTGAAAATATATCCAGAAAATATTAAAAAATTTAGAGAAGAGAGGGTTCTTCTATATGTGTTTATTTATCAAAGCTATTCTGAAAGGTTTTTAATACATCTGAAAACTTGCAACTGAAAAAAATAATAAAACTTATTTGAAAATGTATTACTAAAGTAGTTAAAACTGATCTATAAATATATAGCTAAAGCTATAAAAGTTTTAAAAAAATATTTTTCTACTTTTTTAGTTGTATTTCATTGTAATAAAAAATACATGCAGTATTATATATGCTACTAGTGATTAAAAATACTACATCAGGAAGGAAAATAAATAGTAAATCTTATTTAATGTACATATATAGTTTAATAGGAGGAAGAGAATTTATAGGTGCTTTGGGTTACACAATGTGCAAAATTAAGTATCCATAATTACTTTCTCTGGCAGAAATAAATAGCTCTAATCTACCTGAACATCAAATCTAAATGAGCTTAGACGACAAATATGGATACATCATTCCATGGGGCATCAACTGTATGTCAAAGTTCATCATTCATAATTCCTGTTGACATGCCTATAGTCTTAAAAATATGACCAGATGTTCTCTGTGGGTGATAGAATTTTAGAACTATGACTATGGAATAGTTGAACATTTGACTATGCAATAGTAGAATATCACCTGCATCAAGAAAGGTAAGGACAGCATAGGCAATATGTGGTTGTGCATTGTCTAGTTGAAAAGTGGCATAGCAGAGGCTTCAAAGATAGAACATAATCACATCTTAACACATCATAAATTCAATGACAGCTGTCCAAAGTAGGTACCAGAATTCACGTGAAAAGATGACGAGATGCCTTTCCTGCGTCCTTGATTTGTAGGTGCCGAGTCAAGAGAATCTGTAACAATGGTTGTCTTGCTGCAGACTTTGTCACATTGTCCATGTGGACACTTGTTCTGTACACTTGCAAAAATCCTAATTCAGGGAATGTGTGACATGGCTGTACAATCCTGAAAGGTCACGCAGACAGCATATTTATTTTCTTAAGTGTTATTGACCCGAGGTCATCCTGCATGGTCTTCTATACATATAAATTTCATACTCACGAGAAAAGTCATGGGATCAACAATATTGTGGAATGATAAACCACAACCCTGATAAATCAAGATACTGCCACATTCAAATTTCGGCACTTGTAGGTAAGAGTTCCTTTATCTTACATGAGACATTACGATCAACCAACATTTCCAAATTATAAGCATGCTGTCCAATCTTCTGTTTTATACAGATTGTTCTACCTACATTGTTCAAATGCTGAAAAATTGTGCATCCCAGCATGCTGTACTTTTCCTGTAAATTTTTGTTTGTTATATGCTACTGCCATGGAATTATAATTTTAATGGTTAGTAAAATTTCAGAAGTATAATTTAAAACCACTTAAACTTAACATTATATACTCTACTTGAAGGATTTGGATAAAAATGATTTTTTTTAAAAAAAAATTTAATTGAATGAATATGAAAGCTTTGTGTAGTATATTTCACATTTCATGTGAAAAATCCAGTTCTTAAAATCACATTTTATTGAATTAAGCAATGGTTGCTTTACAGCTTGTATATATATGTCATCCTTATGTCTCTTCTAGGTAAAATATTACAATATTTTTATTGCTAGATATGTTATTAACAGATTATCATTACAGGTATCACAGCAGAAACAAAGTATGAAATCTCCTATGGTTGGCTTGGGTGAAAGAACTAGGTAACAAAAAGATTAGTTAAATTTTGAATATAATATATTTCTTTTATTAAATATATCAAACAACATTAAAATCAATAAAAATTAGTGAAACATTTACATTACAAATATATTGACACAAATTATGGATATAATAAATTATTGTACAAAACTGTATTGTAACAAAATGTTGAAGCTATTAGTATTTGGAATTCATACCAAAGTTTGTATTTTATGGTACAAAACTGTTGAAGGAAATTCTTGAAAGTTTTTAAATAGGCACTGGTGGGGTATCTGAAATTGAGAAACTGTGGTTAATATAGTTTTTTTTTCTTCCAATTTTAAAAATATCTATGTATTCAGAGTACATGTATTCAGAGTACTAAAACTCGAAGATAAATATTTTTCTAATATGATTATTTCTTAAATGTTCTTTGTCTTAAATAAACTTTGGGATTTCTTTTACATATTGAGAGAGAAAAATGAATTTTTCTTTGTTGATTTTTTTAAACTAGAAAAAAATTAGATGTGAACTTCACATGAATTTCTTTTTTTGTTTCCTTTTCTTTAAATTTTTCTTTCAATTCTTATGCTCATCTTGTTCTTACTTTGGTATTTTGGAGAGTTATCAATAAAATATGCTTTCAATATTGTATTTTAATTTCTGTTTATTACTTTATCAATATTTTATATCTTTCTAATTTCCTGTTTACTATTTTAGTGGCAGTGGAACAGAACCACTGACTGCAAATATCAAGCCTCTAACATCTCCTTCTACTTCTGGAGCTGCTGCAAGTCTTAGGCATTCTCCTCACCCTGCTTCAAATGTGAATCGACCAACTCCAACTGCCAGTATTCGACCAATGGCCATTGGTACTGCCTCAACAGCTGCTTCTCAGACACGAATGGCAACGGTGTTACCAACTACTGCTACTCCACATCCTGAAGAAGGTCTGCCTTCTAACCCTATAATTTTGTATATATGAGAACTGTTTAAGGTTATTTAATTATTTAAATCCAATATAAAACCAGGGTAACTTTAGATTTATTGCAGGTCATCAAAACATGTTTATCTAGTATGTGCATCCTTATACATTTAATAATTTTATGAGACAATTCATTTCAAATGTTTTAATTAAATTATTACTAAATTTTGTTGCATTAGTAATTGTTTCATTCATTTTACATTCATTATTTGAATGGCATAAGGGGATAACAATTATATATATAAGTCAATTTAGTTTTATGTCGTCAAATATTTTGATTCATGAAACACTCAATATGAACTTAAGTTCACTGAAAAATTATAAGTGTATAGAATTTTAAAGCCCATTATTTAATGACCATTTGATTCATTCGAATATTGAATGTTCATTTTGGATATTTATTTTAGACTTAATTTTATGTCCTGTATTTGAATTTTTATACATATATAGATGTAGATAATGTAAAAGTTGCTGAAAGAAAATCTCATATCTATATATTCTATAGTTTTGTTGTATATGCGAAATAATGCATTATAAGGGCAAGTATTTGTAAAATTAAAAAAAACTTTGTAATAATAAGGGGATTTTCTTTTTAAGATCTTTGGGACAAAAACAAAAGTACACTGCAATTTTAAAGTTTAGACAATGACATCATTCAGCTTTAAAATTTAGAATTATGATAGTAGAATTGAAAAACCCGTACACATATTCAGAAACCCTTAAGGCTCTCGTCTACCCGCCATTTTGATTTCGTGGATGTAATGTTAATTCTGTGAAATTTTGAATTTAATGCTCACATCTTTATTATTTGTTCTATTTGAATGCAATAAAGTGCATTTGAATGAGCCAAAAATAATCAATGCTTCTGTTGAATTAATTTTTTTAAGATTTTTAAAAATATTTTTATTCTTATTTTAATTATTCATTTTTGAATTTTCCAGTCTTTAAATAATATATTCAAATATTTTTAAAAATTAGAGGAAAAAAGTATTTCTACAGAAGCATTCATTATTTTTTGCTCTTTCAGATGCTCTTTATTGCATTCAAATAGATCAAATAATAAAGATGGGAGAATTCAAGTCAAAATTCCATAGGATTAACATTAAGCTGAGGAAATCCCAATGGCGGGTAGACGGGAGCCTTAAAATACTATTAAGCATGCAAAATACAATTGTTTGATTTGCTATAAAACTTAATTTTTTGGATGAAAACAGGAATTTGCTTGTTGCAAAAGTTAAGACATGACTATGAGTTTTTGTGAATCTTTGTTGGCATATGTAAATTTAAAAAAAGATGTTTTATACCTTGAATACGAGTCTGCAAACGATAATTTTTGGTAGTCAAGATGCTGTGAATTGAAGAAATTCAAGCAAACGATGTTACAAAGATAAGGTTGTTGAAAGCTAAAGGTAAGTTCATTTCGGCTAGTTTCTCTAACAAATGATGGTTCATGAAGTTTTAAGGTCATCAGAATGTTCAGTATCAAAGGATACAATTTATAGACAAATGTTGAAAACAGAAATAATGGTTGACTGCAAAATGAAAGAGAAAGCAGCTTTGAAGCCACATCATAAGTAATAAAGAATGCTGTGGGCTGAAAATCATATGTCTTATGACGAAAATGACAATTGGGGATATGTAGCAATAAAAAAGAGTGAAAAATCTGGATGGTCCAGGGCTGGGGGTTGGACTGCCATGACATGCACTAGGAGCTTCACCTTTTTTTTTAAAGTCTCAGATGAGGTGGTGGCTCAGTGATGGTTTGGTCAGTCTTATGCAATAATGAACAAGTGTATCTGAACTCATTCACTTTGAAACATCACAGTATTATACTTAGACATTGAAGAATAATTTCCTGCCATTTGTTTTAAGGTGGCTTTCAGTCAGTATTTCAACAAGATAGTGTTTAAATTCATTCTATAAACATAATATGGTTAAATTTTCAGAATATGAAAAATTGTCTCAGCTTATTGTCCAAATCTTAACCCTATAGAGAATCTTTGGGGCAGTCTATATTGCAAAATTTATTGCCGTTGCAGACAATATTCTTCTGTAAATGAACTCTGGAGGTCTATCGAGGATGTATGGTGCATTACCGATCCATGAACTGTGCAAGATTTAGTTTCTTCGATGGAAATCCATTTTTTTTTTTTTTTTTTTTTATGAATATAGAAGATTAAATGCAAAAAATTTGTTTTAGAACCTACTTATTTTTATTTTATTTCATTTTTGTTTAAACTTTTGAGACAATGTTAATTTTTTGTTACCTTTTACTAATAACTTGTTACACGCAAGTCAACTCATTGTCATAAATATTGTATATGCATTGTATATTACACTGAAGTTATTGGAAAATTGATTAAATGCTTTTCGAAATCGATATGAATTTGTTTGTTGTCTTAACTTTTACATCACAGTGTATTGCTGTAGTAATATGTTTGGTGCAACATTATTTGATTTGGCTCTTGCACCATAAAACTTTACCATCATTGACTGTAGAAGTAATACTATTAATGATTATTATAGTAGTAATATTAATAGGAAATTAATTTTGTTTGTCATTATTTTATTTCTTAGAGTAATTTTTAGAGACTTTTGTTATTAACCCAATAAACTTTCAATAACATTTTTAAGCCACAGCTATCTATTTTTGGAAACTCAAAATGTTAAAATTGCTTATATATGAAAGTGAGTTTAGTTTTTTTAAGCTATATTTCTCAAGTTTTAATTTTAGTTGTACCTCCAACTCCTGTTTCTGTACCCCATGCAACCGTCCAGCCAACTCCTGCAACAGCCACTGTGGCTCCTACTACTATGGCAGTGACTGTATCTCCTGTAATTTCTGAGGTTGCTTCTTCCA
Source organism: Nephila pilipes (assembly GCA_019974015.1). Classification (NCBI taxonomy): domain Eukaryota; kingdom Metazoa; phylum Arthropoda; class Arachnida; order Araneae; family Nephilidae; genus Nephila; species Nephila pilipes. The sequence goes on along the minus strand of BMAW01128645.1, from coordinate 37,405 downwards.
TGGGTAACTATTTATTATTTTATGTTGTGGCAATACAGTGATGGCCAAAATTGGGGACACTTTTGGATATTTTTTATGTTTTTTAACTTTGTATGTTTATAGAAAATGTTATGTTTCACAAAATGCAAAGTCGTATATATCATTTTAAAGAGATTTATCAATACTGAATTCAATTCAAAACCAAAATTCAAATATTTGCAATACAAAAAAGTTATGCATACTTTAATCTAAAAAGCAAACACAGTTTTACAGTGGTTTTTAATGTCCAACTTTCCTAGACAATCACTTTTCTTGATCTGGGATCCAATCAAATGTTAGTAACTGCCAGAAGACATTAACACCATGTTTACAGTTAGAACAAGTTATTGGTGTGCTTTGTTCTGTGTGGGAAGGCTGTTTCTTATGTAATCAAATTACAAGTAGGATTTGTAAAAAATTTTAATATTTAGTCGAGAAGCAATGACATCAAATAAAAGGGTAAATTCTAAAAAGAGTTGTAAGATTGTGTTAAGAGTAAGTGGTCTTTCCTATGCTGAAATTGCAAGGGGATCAACTACATCTGTGGAGTCCTAAAGTTTTATGTGCAATATCAGGAGACAAATTCAATAAAAAACAAAGCAGGAAAAGGCAAAAAAAAAAAAAAAAAAAAAAAGATGGGGGGAGGGCATCACATATGTTGATGACAGAAGAATAAAAATACTATGTTTCCAATATCGAAGAATGTCATCAACAGCTATCAAAAGTTACCTGAATGATGCTGGTGTTTCTGTAGGTTCAAGAACAATCAGGAGAAGATTAACAGATGTTGGACTAAGAGATAGAATTCCACGAAAAAAGCCTTACCTCAATTTACAGCAACTCAAAAAAAAAAAAGACTGCAATGGACAAAGGAACACGTTGATTGGACAGGGATCAGTGGTCACAAGTTATATGGAGTGATGAAACTAAGATATTGTTATTCAGTAACAATGAGCAAAAATATGTAAGTCTTAGAATAGGAGAAGAGCTACATCCTAACTGCATTTAGGCAACTATGAAGTACCCACTTGATTTGGTCATGCATGTCAGCAGATGATATTGGTTGCCTTTATGTTATCGATGAGACACTGAATGCGAGATAATGCATTGTCACTATTCTAGGACCAAAACTTCAACCTTCCAACAGGGATTTCTTTCTCCCAAATGCTTCATTTATTTTTCAGCAAGATTCTGCTCCCTGGCACACAGGAAAATTATTGAAAGAGGGGTTTCGTACAAAGAGCATTGAATAATCCTGGCTAGGAAACACACCTGACCTCAATCGTATCGAAAACTTGTGGCACTGTTTGTAAACTCTTGTCTGAATGAGGTGCTCATTAAATAAAAGGAGCCTAATCAAGGCTATAATTGTATCCTGGCATGTATTAATGAAGAAAGAACTTAAAATTATCATCAGCTCAATGAAACATCAATGTGAAACTGTTTTAAAAAATAAATGCTTCCCTACCAACTACTGCTATAACTCACTATCTATTGATAATGTATATTGATAATCATTGCAGCTTAACTTTTTTTGTACTGCAAATATTTGAATTTTGTTTTTTATATTGAATTTAGTATTAAATTCTCTTTAAAGTTATATACAAGACTTTGAATTCTGTGAAATGTAACATTTTCTATAAACATACAAAACTAAGAAACATAAACATTCCCAAAAGTGTCCACAATTTTGGCACCACTGTATATAACTGGCTTATATTTCGCTCCTGCAAAAATACACGATGCTCCTTTACCTATCCACTTCTTGACTGTTTCATGACTTGATTCTATTGCATGAATAGTTTGAAATAACTTGATACTAGATTAAGTAATGATATTTTAGGGATAATTCACCTTTATTCTTGTTTGTAATATTGTTTTGCTAAATTAAAATGAAATAGATAACTAAGTAATATAAAATAAAATGCTTTCGTATATAAATGACTAGGATTTAATAAATGAGGTTTATTCTATTGGAAAAGTATCACAGGGGCTTGAATATTCTATATTCAAATTTAAGGTAAATCTTTACTTCAAATTGCAATTTCTTTTAATATATATATATTCTAATTTATTACTAGAAGTAGTGTATCTTCTATACCATGTATGTAAATATGAAACTGCAATTTTTGCATAGAAAATACATGTTCATTGCATGGAAATGGTGGAAACAAATTATTCAAAGTATTGCCCATCACTAGCTATACATTTATTTCCTCTCTCTGTCAATTTGTGGATGCCATGAAAAGAAAGACATCCTCTTTTGAGGCAAACCAATCATCAAGCCATTTTCATAAGATGTGAAGTACTGCTCAGTATAAGTGCATGTCTTATTGCTGTAAATAAGTTAAAATCGGATAGAAAAAAGTCTGGTTAGTAAGCCGATGTGTGAAAGTATTTCCCAATTTTATGCATTCATCATTTCCTTGATCTATTTTTGCTGGTATGAGGATGCTTTATCATGAAGCAAAACACTGTGGTGCCTTTTCTGATATTCTGATCATTTATAAAGCAAAGCTTGATTCAAATGGATCATTTGTTGTAAATTATTTATGGTTTCACCAGGTTTTAGCTGCTCATTATGTATCACACTTTTCAGATTTTACCAAACACAAAGCATTGTCTTCTGTCCTTAACAATTTCGCCTTGCAGTCGATCTTGATGGTTTGCCTGGAGTTACTCATAATCTTTTATGCTTAGAATTCTCAAAATATATCCTTTTTTCATCTTCAGTCACAATTTGACTGAGAAATGACTTTCTTTTGTACTTAACAGCAATTTGAAAGTGGCTTTTCAGTTTTCCTCCTGACTTTCATTCAGTTCATGTGGAACCCATTTTCCCATATCTTTTGAATCTTTTCATTGCTTTCAAACATATGGAGATTGCTTCTTATGTCACGTAATTGATCCGAGTATTGTTATTGTGCTATTGTCATTGTCATCCAACAGTGCTTGCAATTCGCTGACTTCAAACTTTTCTGGGGATTTTCCATGCTCACGTCAAAATTGCATCTTATGAATATTTTAAACCACTTAAAAAACTGTGATTTACCAAATGCAGGCTTACTTTAAGATTTGCCAAGCATTTGATGCGATTCAACAATAGTTTTTTTTAAGTGGTAACAGAAAATCAATGCTTTTCGCAAGTAGTAGTTTCCAGGTACAAAATTCAACATATACAACATTTTTAAAAACTATACTATAATAGGCAACTTTTATTGTTGTGAGTTGAAAATATTTTCAGATTTCAAGACATTAAAATGGTGTGTAGGATGAGGTTCGGCAGTAACTACGTTGGCAGAGAGTTCTGATTCATGAGCAAATTCTGGTTTCATATTTACATACCTGATATAACTATAAAATATATTTTAAAATTGCTTTTAGATGGGCAAAATTCTTGAAATAAATCTTAGGACTCTGTAGACCCCATATATATTATGCACATGCACACACTTTGAACTGGAATGAGGTTAGTACAAAGTTTTGTCTGCAAAGTGTTTATATATATATATATATATATATATATACAGGGGGTGGACAAAAATATGGAAACACCTTGTAAAATGCATGTTTGAAAAGAAAGATTGATTTTAATGAAATATGTAGGTGGCGCTGGCGTTTTTGACTACTAACGTCACCTATACAACTTCCTAAATGTGCTAAACAGTTCAGTTGTTGTCGGAGTACTGTTATGTGAGGTTGTCATTGCATTATGTCAGAGTTAACAGACTTCGAACGTGGGCAAATTGTTGGAGCACGTATGGTAGGTGCTTCCGTAAGCAAGGTAGCCGAGGTGTTTAGTGTTTCAAGAGGTACTGTATCGAAGATTTATTCCGCATATTTGAAAAGCGGAAAAACATCATCTGCTAAATCACAGCGCGGACGAAAGTGTGTGCTGAGTGATCGTGACAGACGATCATTAAGGGCAATTGTGACGAAAAATAAGAAGACCACAGCTGTAAAAGTTACTGCTGAAATGAATGTTGTGTTACAGAACCCTGTGAGTACCAAAACAATTAGAAGGGAGCTTCATAAACAGGGAATTTCTGGCCGTGCTGCAATTGAGAAGCCACTCATCAGTGATGCTAATGCCCGTAACAGGAAAAGGTGGTGTTTAAGTCATAAAGCCTGGACTATAGGGCAGTGGAAGCGTGTAATATGGTCTGACGAGTCTTCTTTCACATTGTTTCCCACTTCTGGCCGAGTTTACGTCTGGAGAACGCCATCTCAAGCCTATAATACAGACTGCTTGTTGCCAAGAGTGAAACATGGCGGGGGTTCTGTTATGGTTTGGGCAGCCATATCGTGGTTCTCTGCTGGCCCCATGATAACTGTGTCAGGGCACATGACTGCCAAGACTTATGTGAACATTTTGGCAGATCAAGTTCATCCCATGGTACAAACTTTGTTCCCCGATGGTGATGGTGTCTTCCAAGACGACAAAGCCCCTGTTCACACAGCTCACATTGTCCAGGACTGGTTTTCTGAGCACGAGGAGGATTTGTCCCATCTCCCCTGGCCACCACAGTCACCAGACCTGAATATTATCGAACCTTTGTGGTCTACATTGGAACGGAAAGTGCGTTCTCGTTATCCACCGCCAACATCGTTATCTGAACTTGCCACCGTTTTGCAGGAAGAATGGTATAATATTCCCTTGGCACACATACAGGAACTGTATTTATCCATTCGAGAAAACTGCAAGCTGTTTTGATGCCAACGGGTTTCCTACACCATATTAAAGAAACATGTTTTTAAAATGTGTTTCCATATTTTGTCCAACCCCTCTATATATATATATATATATATATATATATATATATATATATATATATATATATATATATATATATATATATATATAATATGTATAGTAATTAAAGTCTGTTTAAGTAAACACAAAAAAAAAAAAAAAAAAAAACATATGGATTAAATGTGAGCTATCAGATATATGTATTCAGTAAGCTGAACTGAAGTTTGTATTAACTTTTAGCCCTAAATTTAAGTCTTTAAAATTATTATTAACTGAGGAGAATTAATTTTTTTTTGGTCTTAGAACTGGATTGAGGATAGTAGAAAGTTATGGCAACAAAGTGTTATATAAATACACACAAAAAATAGGCATCTGAAAAGGTTGGAGGGGGATTGTTAAGTAAAGGTGATTGTGCTGATAACTTTTATTCTTATACTTATAGGTTTCTAATTTTAAAAAAAAATACAAGTAATTAGCAAAATTCATTATTTATAAAATAATAATATTTAGCTATAATTTCTTGAATGTTTTAGTAACTCAAAACTAATAATTTTTTTAAAGGCCATGATGACTCCCAGACTTCAATTCCTAGTTTACATAATGCTGGAATTCAAGCTGTTTCAATGCCTGTTACAGCTTTAGTTCCTCCCAGAGTTGATGTTTCAGGTAATTTTTTTATTATTATTGTATATATATGTGCATTTTAGGATTCTAAAATTATTGTAGTTACTTAAAATGTTGGTTTCTCTGATATATAATTTTGATTAGTTTTGAATGTTTTTTTTTTTTTTTTTAAAGAAGACACAAAGCTGCCTGAATTATTTCTAATGAATAATTTTTGTCAATTTGTTATTAATGAGCTCTTTTGGGTTTAAGCATATAATTTTTAACTTAGGATTCCCTCCCAAAAAACACAATGTAAAAATTGAAATATCTTAACCTATTTCAGGAATTTTCTCCTTTATTTTATTGAAAATTTTCTGATTGTTTATATGTAAGAGAAAAAGAATTCCTATTGATTAAGGAAAAAAAGATATTAGGTAATTAATTTTACTTTGTGTATAAAAATTTATAAATTTGGAGAAAATGAAAATTGTTACCTGAATTATTTCAAACAGTAAATTGGATGAGTACTATTAAATCGGTGTGAAACATGCAACTTGAAGTTTCAACAGATGTTACCATAATTTGTTATACAATTTTAAAATTTGTGATAAATCTTCAAATTCCAGCTGAAATAGATATATGAAGGTTAAGTTCTTAAAACCAACTTGTTATAATAAAACTACAAATAAATTTTGAATTTTTTAATCATAGTTGTATAAAATAAACTGTTTAGTTTATATTGCACATTTTTGAATCTTTAATAGACATGTATTATAAAGTAAAAGTAAAAGTTTTCTTGCAACCTTTAGAACAAGTTCCTGAAGCAATAACTGTTGATTCTCCAGCCCCAACAACTTCTGTGATAGTATCTCCTCCAGCTACTCAAACTCAAGTTGTTACACCTACTGTAAAAAGACCACGTGAGGAAAGCCCTGGGTATTGCATTTTTATGTATATCTTTACAATTAATTTTTTTAAAGGTTTTTGTAAATACAAAAAATATATTATGCTTTTATAAAAAAAAAAAAAATAGTTCATATTTCTGTAACAATCCAGAATTTAGAATAATGGCTTACTTCATTTGATATACAAGGAGGAATTTTAAAGTTTCAAATATTTCTATAAATAATTGAGATAGAAAATTAATTTTTATTTATTATCCTTCTCTACATAGTTATTGTCCAGTTATAAATATCTCAGTGTTTCTTGATGTTTTGAAAAACTGTCATTGTAGAACTCAGCTGATTGCTTTGAAAATCAAATGTTCCACCTTTTGAATGACACCATTTATGTTATCAAATCTTCCAACCCTGCAATGAATTTTTGAGTTCAGGGAATAAGAAAAAAAGTGGCTTAGGGTGAGATGGGGAGAATTAAGTAGATGTAGCAGAATTTCAAAGCCACATCACTTTTAATTCCTCAGATGCATCTCAATATGAGTGAGCAGGTGCTTTGTTGGCTAGAAGATGGATGCCTTTGGTGATCATACCATGGTATTTGTTAAGCAGTTTGCAATATTAGGCACCAGTGATGGTCTGACCTTTCCCCATGTGGTCTTTTAACCCATTTGCTGACTAATATTTCCTCCTATGATTGAATGTGTTACACAACATTCAATACTTCTATTTTTTTAGCTTTTCAATGGTCTATAACATGTTGCCATCTATTGACAGAAAAGAAGAAACACTTAAGAAATCATAGCTCCCCAGTCTGTCTAACAGCAGGCAATGTAATAATGGATTTGAAATGTATGACCAATTGCCAGCCAACTGTTTAAGCCAATGATGACTTCAGAACAGCCCCCCAAAAAAACTTACAGCATGACTTTCTCTGCAGACTTTTGCAACTTTAGCTTCCTTAAGGAGGAGATTTATTTGTGCTTCCACTCCTTTCCACTCTCTTTGGTCTTTGAATCAATTGTCAAAAGGAATGTATTGTGCAAATGATCATATTGACTGGATTGCTGACCAATGGAAACATTTTTTTTTTTTTTGGTTTGACAGAAGTATAATATCTGGATTTGAATATGTTATTCAAAAATAAAAATGTATGCAACAGAGGAAGAGTTCCATTCGGATTGTATTGAGCCAAACATCAAGTACTCAACTAATGTAATGATATGGGCATGAGTGTCAGCAAATGACTTTGGACTCGCATAAGTATTTGAAAGCATGTTGAATGTTAAAATATAAATATACAATTCTGGAACTGAAACTGCTTCCTTCTATCAGAGAGCTACTTCCCAATAATGCTGCAGCCACAGAAGCTGAATGGACATGTTTGTAAGCTCGCGATGTCGTTTCCATCAATTTGTGGATTGGAATTCTAATGCAGTGCTTCCCAACCTTTTTCTTCTTGTGAATATCATCTGAAATCCAAAAGGAAAGGGTAAACCTCTTGTGTAGTCATTAGTAACATAAGAAAACGATAAAATTTGGTAAAACACTTACTTTCCATGTTGCACAATAATTCATAACAAGAAATGAAGGATAGAGAGATTAGCAGATTAATTTTAAAATATCAAAAAGGAGGACAGGAAGAAGGATACTTTTTGAGGAAAGACAGAACCTACAAAAGGACTGTCCTACCTAAAGGAGGACAATTAGTTGCCATAATATAATACAAAGTATATTACTTGTCATCCTATTAAAAAGAGTTCGTTTTCTAAAAGCATTCAAAATTTTTAAAATTTCTTAAATTGTCCATAATTTCAACCATTACTGTAATATGTGTGTATCAAAGGATAACATTTTCTTCCTTTCTTAAATAGAAAGTTTAATTTTACAAGAAACACTTAGCTGCTTAGTTTTTTCCCCTTTTTTTTAAATATTTTTCAAATACATTTTTGTTGCTTTCATTGGTATGATAGAATCTTTGCTATCATTTTCCTTTTATGAAATAATTCTGTATGATGAAAAAAGGAAATCACCTATGTACAGTTGTTTAATGTTGAGTAAACAAGTGAAAAGCATTCCACAGCTTTTCTAAAGAAACTGATAAATATATCATGAATTACTTGTGTATGATGTTCTGGTTTCTCACATATTTAAAGTTTCATGTGAAATTGCTGTTAACATTTAAGTATACACTGACTGTTAAAAAAAAACAACAAGATTTAAAACTTGCGAGAATAAAAATAATGACATTTTCCTTTTGAGGATCAATACTTTTTTAATTTTAAGTCTTAATGTAAAATTTCTTCTTTTTTTATTTTTAAAAAAGGAATTATTTAATAAAGGTTTGTTGTATTTGAAATAAACATCTTATAAATTATAATGCATTAAGAAATTCTTTTTGGCTAAAATTTTTTTTTAATTCTTGTTTAGAAATAACAATGTAGCAGAATAGATAAATTATTTTTGTGTTACATTTTAGGTCATCTGATGGTGCAGAGACTTCTCTTAAGCGAATTAGAATGGTCTCTGAAGGTAGTCAAACTAATCAACAACATCTCACTTTAGTTGTGGTACCAACTAGTATTGGTGTTGTACCTACGAATATTGCTGCACAAATTGTAAATAGAAGCAAGTCGCAGACTTCACCTGTTCGAGAACCTGAACCTTCTTCCTCAAGCATTCAAACTGAAACAGAAGGATCTCCAGTGCTTGACATTGAAAGTACTACAGGACCACCAATTACTTTATCTCCAGATGAAGGTTTGTTCTTCTGTGTTCTTGTGTTAATATGTATTAATATTCTATTAAATAGTAACATGAATATTTTGAACATTTTTCTTTGAAATGGATATTGTTAAAAATGAAATGCCTATGTGAGTAATAAAATATATAATAAATATAGATTATCTGTTAATGGTATATTTTTTGACATTAAAAAATATATAGTATTTTAAAAACTCTAAAGGGGATTGGTAAAACCCTATCACTCCCATGTTAAATTGATCAACCTTATATACCTTTTTCTTTGAAATGGTGCTAGATAGGATTATGAAATTTTTCTGGAAGTTAGAATAACATGTTTTACATACTTTAACACAACATTTTATTTCTCAGTCAAATAGAAAAATTATTAATTCTTTATTCATAATCTTTCTTATTTTTGGCACTGTTTTTCCACCTAAAATAAATCTAAACAAATCACCAAACTCTCTCATTTTAAAGTATGTAATTCACATAATTGAAATGTATAGAAACAACTGAATTCTTAAGTTTTACAGATTGTTAGAAAAAAGGAACTTGAATTTTAGAAATCCATGTTTTGAGCAAATCACATTTAGAGATTTCATTGACACTTTTCTAACTCCGAAAAAAGGTGACATTTCTCTTATTGAAAATTGGCGTCCCTCTCTTTTTCAGATACAATCTATAGACTCTTCTCGAAATGTCTTATCTGCTGGTTGCAAGACTGGTGTGAAATGCACAATGTTCTTTTGACTTCTCAAAAACGCTTTACTCCATTTGACAGAGTGATCAAATACAAATTGCTGATTAAGAAGCTAAATTTAATAAAATCCTGCTTTGTATGAAAAATTATCACCTTCTTATGTCTCATAAGAATGTTTTCCTTTTTGCTTTTTAATTTTAATTTCTGGCATTTTTTTGATATTTAGATAGTTTTCATTTGCTGTCAGTTAGGTATTATTTCTCCTATTCCTCCTTACTTTTCACATATTGATGACCACGATGAATTCAATCCTATATAAAGTATGGAACTTTGTTATGTTTCTTACATTAAAGTAAGAACAGTGACAAAAAACACCAAATTTTAAGGTCACAAATACAGTTTTTGGTACACAAGTCCAGAAGACATTGTTCACAGATTCATTAGGATTACGTTTTTCTCCATAAAGGTATTTTATTAGCAATTCTGGATTTGTCAAATCTCTAAATACAGGGTTGATGACTTTCATTATTGGTAGAGGAACGTGCATATGTTTGGTGCAGTCATATGTTTCACCTTTTCTAGTTTTGAAGAAGCCCACACCAGCTTTCAGATCCAAAATTTGGATTTCAATCCTGGATGACAAATGAAAATATTTAGCTCAAACAGTTTATTGCATTTTTAAAGGGATCCGATATTTCAAAAAGATCTGTAATTCTGATGTTAGGTTTATTTGCCTTTTAATTCGCACATATATGCTCCCATCATAATTTTTGCAAGCTGCAAATTTATCCAAAACATACATTAAAGCAAGTAATCATATATATCAAGTAATTATATATCCAAAATCTCTTTTCATTATACTGAAGGAAAGAATCGCTTAATATGACATATTCTGTTCCAACATTATTATGTGATTCATTAAAAGTCAATATCACTTATCACATTTTTATGTTTTTTTAAATATACTTTTACTTCATGGCATTCTAAATAAGTTACTCTTTATTTCTAATTTTTAAAAATTCCACAAAGAACAATATAACAACTTAAAAATTGTAAAAAACTGTTGCAGTTAACATGAATGTAGTCAGTTCTTCAATTGTAAGAAAATTAGAATTGTTAAAAGGAGATAATAATACATGTAAAGTATTAACTGAGTAGCCACCTCACTAGAGAGATTTGTTTACATTTCTTAGCTCATTAAATAGTCAAAAGGTTGTGAAGTGCTCTAAGAATGAATGAAAAAATCCAACACTTCTGGTTTTTGATAAACAGATATAATACATAATTATAAAAATTGAATTTTTGGTCGTATTTCACTTTCCTAGTACCCTTAATGTAAATTCTGTTTTTGCTATTGCAATGTATGAAAATTTTTATGCACTTTTTTGTTTAAATTTGTTTCAGGATTTTTTATTTCATTTGTTTATTGCTTATTTTATAAATTATAAATGAAATGGATTTTTTTTTTAAAGATTTAATTGCTGCTGCAATTGAAAGAACTGAATCTGAAATCCTTGAAGATGATAAAGATGAGCAAGTCATTGACGTGAGTTTAATTTTATTACACTTTTTGATAATTTTTCTTATTAACTGCTTTGTGTAATTTAATCACATGATTTTTCAGTGGGAACCACAAGAAGAATCCAAAATAGATGAGGATTTTGAAACAGAAGGTATGGAAGAAGGAACAATTGATGAAGTAGAGGAAGGTGAACAAATGCAAGGAATAGATGTAAGTTATAAATTCAATTTTATTACATTCATATTTTGAAGTTGCTATTATGCTTTGGAGTCAAATCTAAAATACTTTTTTTAGAGAGATGAGAAATTCAAAATTGTTAAAAATTATTTGCAAATTGTTAAAAGTTTTTATAGTATATTAGTTTAATTTTGATGAAGTCATGAATGCAACACAATGTTGAATTATTTATTAATCTGGATTAATTGGGGCTGTGTGTTGTATAGATAAAGCAAAATAAGCTGTAAAAGGAGCCAAGGTGCAAATTTGTCTTGGCTATTTATAAATCTCTTCATCCAAAGATTTATGAAAAGACATGCTTTTTACAATGCTTTCTTTCTTTTTTTACATTAAACTTCCAGATAAATTATCTTAGATAATCTTCCTTTCCCTTATGTCTGGGTAGTCGACCCGAGTGGTGACTGGGAATGACAGAATAGTCCTACTGTAGCTCTTGCATGTTGTAAGAGGCGACTAAAATGGGTACCCAGCTTCTGAGGGTATAGCCTGGCTCTCTGTCCCTGGGGATTATAATAGGGGATCTCAGAGACTTGCCTTCTTCTTGTAAGTACGGGCATCATGATCCCGAGGCACCCTATACTTTTCTATGGGGTTTACTGTCTTTGGTAAACATGGGTACCCCCCCCCCCCCTGTGTTACCTGAACAATCCTTCTATGTTTTTGACCCTCCTTCTTGTTAACCAATTTGTCTTTTTTAAAATTTATTCACGTTTAGACCACAGTTAAAATCTTGTTTGGCACAGCATAGCCTTATCTGGCTCTTGCGCCAATAAACTTGACATTCACTCACTCATGCATGCACGCACGCCTGTGTAGTCTGTTTGACTATAAGATATACGACACTGACTCCATTTACGAGTTTTTTAAATACACAATGTTTGTTAGGAGAGAGTTATGTTTATGCTTTTTATTTTCCATAAATTTACTTAAGGGCTACATGCACTGTAAGTTTATTTAACATATTTAAAAGCAGTGTCCTGTTTGCTTAATATAAAAATTAAATATGATTTGACACTGTGTTGCATTCATGATGTCAACTTTATCTACTCTTGATTAGCCTGAACTAGCAAAGAAATCTTTTTTCAAAATACATTTGTTGAACAGTATACATTCTGAGAAATGATGATTTACATAATAAAAAAGGCATAACAAGTATAAATTTATTCATCACAGAAGTCATAGTCATTTGAATAAAAGATTAATATGAAATCCATAATTTGAAAAATAAGATTTGACTTCAGAGCTTCGAGTCACAGTATGAAACTGCATAATCTGCAGTCTTGCACTCCTAACAGTTATCATATCGCGGTAATCTCAATTGGTAATGTTTTGGAATTGCATGTTGCCGATATGACGTCATCCCACGCATCTGGCAATGGGGAATCGGGAATTTGCATTCGATGGTATTTTCCAGTTACGTCATACGAAGTTATTTTTTCATTGGATAACGATTCTTAACTGTCAAGTTGACGGTGTCGAATGCATATTCTGGATACATATTTATATAGAATGGAGATGTACGAAGTGATGGTTGATGAGACCTTGGCTGTGACTGTAGTATGACTTGACTGTAATACTATAGCCTTTGGTTTAAAGCAGGGCTTCTTAAACTTTTGTCATTCATGACCCCATTTATGATTGCGAGTTTCTTGACGACCCCATACAAACCTTGACGACCCCATGCATGAATCATTGTTTAGCTGAAAGTTGCACGTGTGTACGCGCGCGCGCATTCCTCCCTTTGATTGTGTGTGATATTTAGAGGTGGCGGTCAGAGTGGGAAGTCAGCGGCGCGCGGTTTATTCAACATGTATGATACCGACAAACGCATTAACAATGTATAGCCAGAGTATAATAATAGCGATCATCGATCGTTTACTGCTGTCGGTGGAGATAGCTCAAAACCTTCACCAAATGCGCGTGTCTAGACGCTGCAAGTCCACTGTATTCCGCCAACTCTAGTGATGTTATAAAATGGTATATATAAATATTTGACATTAAAATCTCTCGCGACCGCTGAATTTTGCTACGCGACCCCATTTGGGGTCGCGACCCATAGTTTAAGAAGCCCTGGTTTAAAGAATCATGATATTGATTAAGAGTCCTGTAAATATGTAAATAAATTTACATTTTAAAATATTAGAGTCTGTATTACTCTGCTTGTGGCATTAATTATCAAGGGCCACTTCAGGTCTGCCAAAACTAACTTAGCATATTATATTATCGTTTCATATCAATTTTTTGAAATGCTGTCCAAATTAAGTGACGTCTAGTTTAATGTGGCCAGAATCAATGGTTTATAAAGACATTCATGGATAAAAAAATTAGCGCACCAAGAAATAATTGCGAGATCATAACGAAACTTGGCATGAAGGTACATGTCTGGGAGATATGCAAATGATTAGAAATGCAGCATGATTGCGCATTACATATATCCGGTAGAGGGCATTTAACATCATTCTTCGTGGAGTATAAAACAGGTAACCAAAGCTTGTTTGAGTGTGCTGAATCGTTTACAAAGAAAGAGCTGAGGTAGACATGCCATTACGCCTTTTTTGAAGACAATATGAGCAGCTGTCGCAGTTTGAGAGGGGGAGAATCATAAGCATGATGGAAGCTGGGTGGTCAGCTAGGCAAGAAGCTCGTCAATTAGACCGTTCTGATTGTGTTGTGAGGAGGTGTTGAAGCCTGTGGATCTGAGAGATGTAATTTACACGGAGACCAGGCTCAGGACGCCCTCGGCAGACCAGTCGTCGAGAAGACCGCCACATTGTAAGAAATGCTCGCTTACAGCCAACTGCTTCATTGGCCGTCATTCAGGCACAGGTAGCACCTTCACTGGGGGCCCTGTGTCTTCTCGAACCATACGAAAGCACCTGGCTGAAGGACATTTGGGATTGCGGCGCCCATTACGTGTGCTACCCTTGACGCCCACTCATCGACGCCTCTGTTTGGAGTGGTGTCGCGCACGAGGAAACTGGACTGCAGCAGAAGGGAACCAGGTCGTCTTTAGTGATGAATCCAGATTCAATCTCGGCAGTGATGACAATCGTGTTCGTGTGTAGGACCCCGTGGTGAATGTCTCAATTCTGCCTTTGCTTTACAGCGACATACCGCTCCCACTGCTGGTGTGATGGTACTGGGTGCCATTTCCTGCAATAAACGATCACCCCTAGTATTGATCCGTGGCAACGACAGCCTGCAACCACATGTGTTGCCACTCTTGCAACAGCCCCCAGGAACCTTTTTTCTACAAGACAATGCTCGGCCTCACACGGCAAGGGTGTCACAAGACTGTCTCCGCACTGTTACTACCCTTCCTTGGCCTACCCGATTCTCAGATTTGTTTCCAGTCGAGCATGTCTGGGATAATTTGGGATGGCGAGTTGGGCATCCCACGAGTTTGAATGAACTAGAGGCAAGGATACAGCAAATATGGAAAGAAATGTCTCAAGACATCATACAGAACTTGTATGCCTCAATGCCCCATCGTATTGCATTGTGCATTCACGCTACAGGTGGTTCAACAGGGTATTAAATCCTCTGTTCTTTTGCCTTTTTCTCTGAAATAAATGATCCTCTTTCTTTGATTTTCTAATTAATTACTTATATCAAAGTAGTCATTACGTATGTAAAATTTCGTTTCATTTTGACGACTCCTTCTTGGTGGGCTAATTTTTTTTGTCCATGAGGTGTATATGTGCACATATATATATAACACATCAATCAATAACTCCCGAGACTAACCCAGAGATGGCGCTCGTAGTAAACCAGTAACCAGGTCTTTCTAGAGTACGAACCTTTGCTTGAAACGTGTCAAAATTTTAAGTCGATCGGACCAGAAACAGCTGAGTTATCGAGGTTGGAGTAAAGTCGTTTTGTATTTTGTTTAAAAAATGGAAAAAACCGAGTTCCGTGTTCTGATAAAACATTGTTTTTTAATGGGTAAAAACACTGTGCAAGCGAAACAATGGATTGAAAAATGTTACCCGGACTCTTGTCCATCAAAAGCAACGATTTGTCGGTGGTTTGCCGAGTTTAAACGTGGTCGTACCGACACAAATGACGCGGAACGCTCGGGTAGACCTGTGGAAGCCGTTACACCGGAAAATGTGAGTTAAGTGACAAAAATTATAATGAAAGATCGTAAAGTGAAGCTCCGTGAGATTGCCGAGATGACACAGATATCATATGGAAGTGTATTTACTATCCTTCATGAAAAATTGAGCATGAAAAAGGTTTTTTCCAAGTGGGTGCTGCGATTGCTTTCGATGGAACAAAAACAGCAACGAGTCGATGATTCAGAAAGCTGTTTATCGCTATTTACTCGCAGCAAAAAAGATTTCTTGCGGGGGAAAAATTGGGGGGGGGAATTGGAAAAGCGTTGGAACGATTGTATCACCCTAAAAGGTGATTAACAAAAGGTGTTATGTTGATGAATAAAAAAAAATTTTGCAAAAAAAATGTTGTTTTCAATGTTAGTCTCGAGACGTATTGATCCATGTGTTAATATTTACACACACATTGTGGTTGAATTATACTGTTCAGTGAGATATGCAAAAATTCTTTATTGTATATTATTTAGATGATGTATTTATAATGCAAGCACTCTCAGATGCTTTTATGCACAGTTTATCCCGGAAAATTTTTAATGACTTGCTTTTGTGCATTTATCATTATAAAGAGAGTAATAATGCAATGAAACTTGAGTTTTTCTGTATTTCTTAATTGTTTTGAAATGAAATGTTTTAAATTTGAATAATAATTATGCAAATATAATTATAAGAATATAAAACGAGTTGTTTGTTGTTTATTCATTAGTTTTACTGTAAAAAGTTGTATGGAATTCCAAAATGTGCTTTAGATACTTCCAAATTAAGCAGAAACAAATTTGTTTTTAATCAGTCTTTGAAATAAATTCGCAATCCTTGAAAACTGTCATGATGAATTTATTTTTCAATTGTAAATTCCTTAGCTCTATATTTCATTCATTAAATATATTTTTTAGCTCTATTTGTCATTTCTTTTTAATTGTATTTAATGAAGTATTCTTATTAGCGTTCACCAGATGATGAAGATATGACAGAAGAACAACAAGATGACACTGAGGAAATGTTAGATCAGCCAACTCCTACAGCACCCGATAGTGGTATGTTTTCAACACTTTTTTCATAGATTTTAGCAGAATTCTAAAAATAAATCACTAAATTACTGATTGTTTTAGATTTGTTTACAGTGCTTTTTCTCTGATAATTTTTTTTTTTTAGAAAATTAGATAAGGGAGAAAAAATTAGTTTTATATAAACCTGGAAAATTTAATGAGTCAAAAGAATTTACTTGTCTGGAAAAGTGAAAAGGCTTTCAAATGCTTACTATATGTTAATTTTGAAGGTTTGTTTTCATAAATTAAAAATTTCCATTGAATTCAGGTTACTTTATTTACAGATATTTTTCTTTTCTGATATTTAAACTGGTATTTAAATTATTCAGGTATTTTGTTTCCAAAAATAATGTTTAAAGTGGAATAGAAAAATCCTGGATATTTTTTTTTAAAAAAAATCATGTTTTCATACACTTATTTCATTCACCATCAAAAAATTTAAACAATTTTATCTGCTATTTAAATTATCACAAATTTGAATGCCCAAAGAAAGGTTTGGGAATCTCCTCTTACCCTCCACCCGCGAAAAAAACATTTACGAGTCTAATCTTCATTATAAAATTTGTTGATAACCCAAGTTTCCTTTGGAAAATCTTTATTTATTAATCGAATCTTTAAAATATTATTTAATTATGTTTTATAATAGTACTTTTATGTTATTTTGCTGAGGGGATTTAATATGTTTGCCATTTTAAACTATTTTAATTATTTTTAAAGACATTTTGGATAACACTTCAGATACTCAAATGGATGCAGACAGTAGTAGTCTACAGAATGCTCCAAACGAACCCTGTATGGCACCTCCAGCTTTTCCACCTACCCTCGAGATCTTATCCAGTGTTGCTCCCAATGTTGAGCCCATTATTAGTTCTGTTGCATCGACCTCAGCACCAAGAGCTACATTGGCGGTAACTGCTCCTCGTCTTGAGAGACAACCACCAGTGAATCGGCAGCATCTCACACCTTTTACAATACCTGTAAGTAAAAGTTATTTGAAATGTATGCACTGATATAATATTTGAATTTAATAATGATACTGGGGACTATGATCCTGGGGTATATCATTGTTCTTTTAATGGCAGATGTATAATAAATGCATTGGTGCCAAATCTTTCTGCAGCATCATACTGCTCAGTCCTTCATGAGCGTGGTATGCTGTTGCTGTGTGAACATCTTGGAGGAGTGGTATTTCACTTAATGGTACTTAACTTTTGCAATGAAATTTGGATCATGTATGTTATATATATTGAGAAATTGTCCCATAAAAACCATGAATATAAATTTAAAAAAATTGCGGTAGTGTTATTCAATTTATTTTTTTGTACTAATTTCATATCTGTGGCTTCAAGATAATTTAATTGTAGAATCTGTGTAAGGAGACAGATGTACCCTATTGCACTTATCGACAATTTTTTTTAAAATAGGAATGAGATTGCTTGTTGAAACCTGCTAGTTAATGTCAGTCGAAGAGCATCTATATTCTTTTTGATCTTCAAGGCAAGAAATATTTTTCCAGCAAATTTCGTTATACATGGAAGGTTTTCAACTGATAAAAATTTATAAATTTCAACAAATGTCACAGCATTAAACACTTGTTTCACAGTGTGATCTGACTGCATGTCAATAAGTTCAAGCTGCAGCCCCTTACATTTTGTGCCAGTGTCAGCAGGGATGGTATAAGAGAGCGAATGGAATTTAGACTCAATTTTTGTAAAGTCTTGAAATCTACTTGTGACCATGTCCTAGAAACTGCAGATGATGATTGATGTTAGGAGATTCACTTTCTTACACTAACTAGCAGAAATTATAAAAATTACCTGTTCCTGCCTACTTTGCAAATATACCTACTTTTACTTGAATGATTTTAAACACAGGAAGGAAATCTCAGTTCATGGTAGATTTTTCTGTCTGGTTTGGCCACATAAAAAAAACTTATCAGGCAACTATTTGCCCTCCTCTGATCTAAACAAACCACCAGAATAAGAAAGTATGAGGGTTGTCAAATAAGTCAGTAGAAAAAGATAGGGAAGCAAATTATTTTCGGCATAGTGTTTTATAATTATTTTTCAGCATAATTTTTTAACTCCTACTCACATTTTTTAAGCATTTCTCCTACTTTTTTTTAAAGCCATCTAAAAAGTAAGGTTTCAGAAGATCTTTAAAATGGGCATATGTTTTTGGGCAATGGCCTTTTTGTTCAACCTAAACCATTGTCCACTAAGCCACTTTTTTTTTTAATTTGGAAATTTAAAAAAAAAGTCATTGCGGGCCAAGTATGGTTGATGTTATTATTTGAACTTTAATTGTAACATTTTGGCCATTGGAGCTGTACAGGTGTGCACCTGTGCATTGTCTTGATGGAAGAGAATCTTTTTCAAATGAGGACCTTTTTTCTTGATTTCTCTGCTCAACTGGTACAATAACGACACAATACTCTACAGTTTTCTCCTTTTCCAAGTAATCGAAGTAGATGATTCCACGTGCATCCAAAAAAACTGTGACTATCACTTTTGCCTTTCAATTTTACTATCTTTGCTTTCTTCAGAGCCCATTTACCTTCATAAAGCACTGCTTTGACTGTTTCTTTTTCTCGTGAATGTAGTAGTGTATCCTTGTTTCATCCACAGTTAGGTATCATCTTAGGAACTCATCAGGATTGTGACCAAAAAAGACCAAAATTGTCTCAGAGTCCACTACACTGTTGTGTGTTTTTTTTTTTTTTCACTCATGCAAATGCAGCACCCATCTTGCAGAAATTTTTTACCCCTCCCAATTTTTTGTGCAAAATTGTAAACACTGTACCTTGTTATATGCCAGTGACCTCAACTTTTTCACACACTTTGATTTGTCGATCACTCAAAACCATATCATGGATTTTGTGACTCGTTCTTGGGGTAGTCATTTTCACCGGGCATCTTGAATGGCATTCTGCTTTTGTGTAGGGCCATGTTTAAATTCATTTACCTAATTGTAAGCAGATGTGCCATGAACTACATCCAACTCAGTTCTGATCTCTTTCGGTGTTATGCCTTTTAAATAGAAGTGTTTAATCACTGTTTGAAGCTCATTTCCCCCCCATTTTTCTAAATAAACACATTTCTTGCTTCATTCAACAATAAAAATGAAACCATGTGATGGAAATAGCTGAGACTTAGACAGCTGTCCAGTGAGCAATGATGCTGAACAAAAACAAACAATTTTAGATACTACGAGTGCCATCTCTTGGATTTTCTAAGGACTTGTTGAATGACCATTGTACTTTAAAGACACAAGGTCAACAATCTAAATTCTTAAATTAACTGCGTGGACAGGAAGCTCAACAATAAAAGTTAAACTTGAAATTTTACATGCATAATTGAAAATGTAAATATTATATACCTATTTAATAGGTTAAAGTAAATAGGATTCACTAGTGTGTCATCTGGTTGCTAGTGACATTTGGAACTCATTCCCATTTCCCATGGGTTTTCAGTTCAGCAGCATACCATTGCAAAAAGGTTAAAGTTAAAGAACCAAGTTGTGAGGTTGATACATGGGTCACATGGAAGAACATTAGGGTTAAGGTATGATTTTGGAGTTTTCTGCAAGTTATGTACAATTATGTCTTGAAATCCTAATTATATTGCTCTAGAACAGAGTTAGGCCACGGTAGCCTAGTGATCATGGTGGTTTTCGTTCAATCGCGGGTTTGGTCCTTGGACTCTTGGTTAGGAGAAGGGATGCCAACTCAGGTGTCGTCCTCATCAGTTGACCGAAGTTCAAAATTACGAGGTCTGTCACCAATAGCCCTTGTGTTGCTTCTAGTGCAATATTAATAAATACTAAGCTAGAACAAAGTTAGAATCAAAAAATTTAATGATTTATTTCTTTATATAAATAAATATGAAAAATCCTGGCCTGAGCGCTGCACAATTGAATAATGAAATTTTTGCCGAAAATTTAATCATTTTATAAAACCAGGATTAAAATAAAATTATAAAGAAATATGTAAATTTCTGGTTGTAAATTTGCCAATGTTGTTGGTTGTGAAATACAACTGGACTGTAATTCTGATTTCACTAAACCTCATAGCCTCACCCTGCGTTGACACAAAATGTTCCGCATGAATTCGATGCTAAAAATGTTAAGCAACTGATCAAGCTTTTTTTTTCTTTTTCTTTGAATAATTTTGGCTGTTGTGTGTTAAAATAATCTGGTTTGAAATCTCCTGAGAAAGCACAGGGGGAAAATTTGATGAATAAAGTGTGAGTACTATGGTGTCGCTTTAAAAACCACAACATTGCAGTTAGATAAATAAAAGATTAAAGAAATTTAAAAAATGGCATTGGAATAAAAGTTAGTACAATATGGAAGAATACATAAGGAAGAAGGAAAGGGAAAGGGGGAAAGTTATGATGATCAAATTCTAATTTGTGGAAAATATTTATAAAAGTATTTTTAAATATTTATTAAAAATCTGAAAACTGTCATCTATCACATTAAATTTATTATAAAATACTTCCAATAATTGATGGAAGAAAAAAATTAATTTCTGAGAAACCTTCCTTTTTTTATGAACTTTCAAATGCACATGCTCCATTAATTTTGTGTACCCATTCTATGATATGGGATGAAGGGTCGATTTTATGGAATTTGTAGTGTTATCCTGAGGATAATTCTTACAGCTGTACTTAGAATCATGTAATTTCCTTGCAAAATTTTTATAATTTGATATATAGATACCTCTGTGGAATTCACAGTGTTTAAAAAGTATTTTATATTTGATTTCAAATAAGAGAAACAATTCTCAATTTTTTTTAAAATGTTGCTTGACAAATTATGTATTAATGACTAAAATGTACAAGAGATATTTTTTAGATATATGATGTATGTATTAGGAGAGATATTGTAAATTTACTATTGAATTCTTTTTTTTTTTATACCTCCAGAATTGAAATTCATGTTTTTGCCAGTATGTATAGTTATTTGCACATTTTAACATTACTAATTTAAAACTTTGTAATGTAGAGTTTATTTTTGTTATTAAATAACATGAATCATTGACAAAGTTTGCAAGAAACAATTATATCTTCTATAATTTTGTTATTTAAATGTTTTTTTACATGTGTATTTGTATTATTATTGGAAATCATATACTTTTATAATTTTTAAAACCCAAAAGTAAATTTTTTTATTTCGATAAACTTTTAAAAGAGTTTATCCACAAAAAGATTAACTATATTTAAATAAAAATATTTAGAAAATAGTTGTTACACATATTTTAAAAATATTCTGCCATTTTCATACTTTAGTAAATGTGTGTTGCACAGCTTACAAAAATAAAGTGAAGAAATATATAATAACTAAAGAAAAATTATTCAATTTTTTTTCCTGTTAAAGAGGAATACATCAACATGTATTACTAATGTGATCATTTATTTCCCCCTTTAAACTCCTTTTGTTGGGAACAGAATGGAATATGTCAAGCATTTCACAATTAAATGCAGAATGGGGAAACTCTGAAGCAAAACACTTTTCAGTATTTAGATGTGTGAGGACTTTTACATGGATAATATATTTTGCAAAAACAATATTGTCTTATTGCATTGAAACAGTGTTTGTGGTAGTCAAATGGTCCTATTCATGATCTTAAGACTAGCAATGTTTCAGTTGTAATGAGTGTTCAAGTACTAGTTTCACTAAAGGCTAGCCATCTAATGGGGTTAATGCAATTAAATCAACTGATGTTTAAAGACCTTGAGTTTGTGTGGTATGGAAAATAGGAAAGTGGGTGGTTGTGTTTCAATTAAAGAAACAAATTTTTTTTTATCTCGTATTCCTTCAAAGTGTGACGTTAATAATTATTCGGTCCATTGTAATATCCATACTCTTGGAATTTTTTGTTGTCAGAATTTGACTTCAATTTAATTTTCTCCCCTCTGTTCAAATAAGTTATTAAGAAAGTAAATGATTTTTTGGGGGGAATTAGTATAACAATCATACATAAAAGGGCAATAAATATATTGATTTTTTTTTTTTTTTTTTTTTTGTCTCTCAAAAATAATAAAGGGGCAATTCATGATAAGAAAAGAAGCTTTCAACAAGATATGTATACGAAAAAATATATATGGAAGAATCCATTGAGTCATTCAGTAAGGATAAAGAAATATTTTTGGTGAAGTTGATTGACCACAAATATGATATTCCACCAACTGGAAAAGCGAGAAAGGGTTTGAAGGGACAGCAGAGGGGCTATCTCTAGTTTTGAATGTAAATAATAGGAGAAAGATAATTTGCCTTGCAGGTAGGAAACAAAACAGAATCATTCCTAAACTGGCTTGTTCATGTCTTATAAAAGGTTTTTATTGTACCCTATTGTGCTGTTTTTGAACTTCATGACAGATATAGGAGCTTTTGTTGTTTTTTGGTATGGAATTGTCTAGATGGTTACTTTAACCCTTTGGGTACACATTTATTTGAAATTTTTTTTGCACTTGGAGCATATTATTCAGGTAATCTACAATATTTCTAATCTTCCTTATTTTATCATCTTTACTTAGTTTTTCATTATCTGTAAAATGCAGAAAACTTGAATTATCAAAAAACCTATTACGTGGCATAGTTTTTGCAAAAACTGGAATACTTATAATTTGCCTTTTTGACCAATACATTTCCAACTTTGCTTTCTTTACTTGAGGCATCAAGATACACAAAGCAATATATGCTTTTATCTCGTCAGAATTTACAGGAAACCACCTTTCATTTCTTTCCCCCCAAAACCCTTCTTTTTCTATTATTTGTCTGGCATACCTGTTTGTCTCTTCTACTATGATATTCCAAAAATCTTCCTTTAGAACTTCATTTAAAACATCTAAAGCTTTAGGATTATCACCTAGCCTTCTCTGGCACACAAAGTATTGATTCCAGGTGCTTCAGAAAACCGTTTTACATCAGGTACTTCCTTTTCTTCCCAAATCCATTCATCTAATTTTTCATGACAGGATTAACTATCACTGTTTGATAAGCTCCTTGTATGTCTTTTACTCCTTGGAATAATTTCACTATCATTATCACTTTCTAATTCGATATATTCTTTATCATTTTTATTTTGAAATTCCCCTTTATTGCTAAAAGGATCATAATAAAATTCTTCATCACATTCAAGATCACTACTTTCTTTAAATCTGTCGCTATCACTTTGACAAAATATATTATCCATTTTGGCAATTATGGGATCGTGTATCCGAAACAAGGTTCACGAAACTACTGAAATTATTTGTTCTGTTGCAACAGATATGCATTACTTTGAAATAAACTAGAATGAACTAGTTAAATCTTGGCTCAGTTTCAATGACTTATCAGAATGTCATGTCCGTCTTTGCCCAAACAAATACATAGCATACTGATATGTCAATTGCGGCCAAAGGGTTAAAGATCTCAATTTTTAAATGAAATCTAGATTATAATATAATTCCTTAAGTCTAGTAAATATGCTCATCATTTATGCATTCTTGTTGAAGTGCATATCTGGAAGTACATGCCTGCATCATGAAGTTTTTTAATGATTTAATCATTTTTTTATTATAGGGTCAAGGATCAAATTTTGAGGAAGGGGATGATGGTATTGTTCCTTCTACACCTACTTTGTATGTTCCTAGACGAACAGATGGCTTTGCTGAAGCAGTCAGGTCAGAAATTTATTTAGAATTTAGGAGGAAATAGTCAAATTAATATATTTTATGTGGACTATTTAGTATTTTTAATGATATAAAATTGCCACTACAGTAAAAAATCTTTTATGGATTTTAGTTTGTTCAAAACTGTCAATTCATGTTTATGCTCATATGTGATTTTTAAAATGTTGCACCAAATTTAAAAATAAGGTTAAAAAGTCACGATTTTTACTCCCCCCCATCCGAAAGTTTTTTTGAATTTTTTAGCAGCTTAAATAAACATTTATAACTTTTAAAATATCATAATTTATGACTTCAATTAATAAGTAAATTTATTTAATATTCTGTATGATAAAACGTGAAAAGTCATGTATGCTGTTACTCTTCATATAGTGTAATATAAAATTATGTTTGATGTTTTACTTTGTTTTCATTATATATATATTACATACATAATGTTGTATTAAAATATATATTGTTCTTTAAATTAAAGTTTTTTTACCCCCCCTAGTTCACCCCATGTTCCACAAGTCAGATTTTTGTTCAGTAGTTCTGACAACTCACCTACTCAACAAGGCTTGTCCCAACTTGCTAGTCAAGGAGGTAATTTTAATTAATATAAGTATTTATATATGTGTGAAAATTAACAGTTTGATCATTATAAGTAATTTTTTTATTTAATTTTAAAAAATAAAATATCTGCACTTTATTTTTGTACTTCGATGAATATTATTAAGACTGTTAGTTTATTTATTATTGTATTTCATTTTGTATAGGAATGCTAGTTTAAATGGACAATATTTTTTTTAAAATTATATTGCCTTCATATTTTAACCAGATTTTTAGTTCTTTACTCCATTTTAGTGTTAAAAGAACTTGAGTTTAGAAGGTTTTAATTGAATAGTTCATGCAACTGACAAACCTTTTATGATACCACATTTTAAGATGTTTTTCATAAATATGTGTGAATTTTCTTTTCTGCTTCATTTTTTAAAAAAATGATTACTTTATGTAACGAGTATTCAAATATAGTGCACACTATAGTATGGGATTCTTATGTTATTTAATTTTGGCAAAATTTACATTGATAATTACTTTAAAGTTGTTACATATTGTAAAGTTTTATCAGCTGTAAATAAACTTTTTAAATTTATTATGCATACAAATATGTTTGTCTATAAAGTAACAGGACTGGCCTAGTAAGCTCCTTTGGAAAGCAATGGAAATCATATAACGTTCCGGGAACAATAACCTTGGGAAGTTTCTGAATCTGTAGAGCAAAACTCATTACTATCAGATCTTCAGAGTTCTACCATTCAGGATTAAGTGGGCTTGCATATTACCTTGTTTGCCATTAAAAGGTTGAGCTTTAAAGCTGAATAGTGTGTGAATTTGAAATTTTTGGTAAAAACTAAACAACAATAGAGTATTTACCGATGCTTATTGAAGCTTATAGAGAAGACTGTATGTCATGTATACAAGTGATAGAGTGGTTTAAAAAAATCACTGAAGTTTCATGAAGAAGTGGTAGAGGGAGGACATTCTGGGGGGCAAGAACTTAAAGAACCAATGAAAATGTGAAAAAAAAAAAAAAAATGGTCAGATTGTGTACACCAGCATTACTACCAAGAAGTTTTGATTAAGCTGTAAAGGGGGAAAGAAACTCTCCAGAATACTGCAAAAAGGTTTTAATTGCATCAAGATTCACATCACTATGAGTGAAGCAATGTTTGGTTAAAAATTGGCTTGAAACATCCTCCATATTCTCTTGATTTAGCACAATGGAACTCCTCACCCCTACCCCAAAAAATAAATAAAATCTGTGCTAAAGGAAAATTATTTTAAGTCAATGGAAGCTGTTTAGAAGAAAGAGTGTGATTAAGTTATTAAAGCAGTTGTTAGAAAATGAGTTATATAACGATTTTGACCAATGGAAAATAAGAATGAGCCTATGTGCGAGTGCCAATGGGGAATTCATTAAAGAAGATGAATAATAGAGCTCCCATAAATTGTAAATAACTATTCCATTTTGATTTGGTCCTATTACCTTCTTGTCGATCCTTGTGTAAGTGTATTGTGTATATAAATTATTTGTTTTGTGTTTTTATAGCATTAGGTGTTGATGATACTAGGATGGACTTATCACAGTTTGATGAAGGAGGTCGAACAGTTCCATCTACACCTATTCAAGTCTCCCCTCCTGGTATAATTGAGTTGATTTTTTAATAGATTTTCATTCTATTAAGTTTTAAAATTTTATTGTGAGAAATTGTACCGTTTTTTATTATATTCATCATGTATAAGAGTTTATCATGCGCAAAATATAAAGACCATCTTAATTTGGAATTTTTTCACAGTCTTGTTTTAATATTTTTGAGTAAATTTTCATGTTATTAAGAACTAATAAGGTTTTTAAAGGAGAATACCATGCATTTTCAATGTTTGCTTTCCCCCTAACAGTATAATAAGCATTTTAATTTTGGTGATTGCTTTGGTTTTATCCTCAGATGAATCAATATTAATTTTTCTAAATAGATGAGAAAGAAATTTATGCAGTTTTGGTGAGAAAGAGAGAGAAAACAACCTTATTGTAGAATTTCTTTTTATTTGATAAATTCAGATTTGTTTTAAAATATTTTGAAAATTCCATTTATGATGTTGATTTATCAAAAGGGGAACACACACATATTGAGAGAGATAAAAACTGAAAATTTCACTGGGAGCAGAATCATGGCTGTTCACCCTTAAATGCAAGATTATTTGTTTTGAATTAAATAAAATCGTTTTTTATAGTCATAGGTTATGTAAAAAATAATTAAAAAAATCCAGATAATAATGTGGTATATTTATTGTGAAACACTTGTACCTAGACATTTGGAAACATGCAGTATTTCCCAAAAATCTAACTTGTATCTAATATAATTTTTCAAGTACAACATCAAAACTTGATAGCATACCTGACAATAGATGAGAAGTAATTTTTTAACATTTAGATAAATCACTCGACAATAGAAACTTATCTCTTCAAGTAACACACTGAACATCATCATCCACCTCATTAAAATGTTAAAACCGATATAACTTGTCTGCCAAAAGTAATATCAACTTTTTCTTTTGCACGATTTATTCTTTATGGTTTCAACATGCATTAGGAAATGGACACACTAAGGTTTTTGAATAAAATTATGTGAAAATATATGTAGACAATTGGCAACAATATGCATTTAAGGGATAAACAGCAAATAAACTATTAGTTCTCTTTGCGTAATCATTCATTTCCTTTGGAGAAATTATGATTTGTTTACTATGACCAATAGCTTATATACTGGAAATGAAACAAATCTGTAAATTGAGTTCTTTCTTTTCACATACATTTCATAATCAGAAATTGATATGTACATTAAAAAACCCGTTTTTCTTCTCTTTTTCTTTCTTTCTTTTCTTTAAAAAAAAAAAAAACAGACTGGGGCGGGTTTTTTTTTTTTTTTTTTTTAAAAAAAAAAATAAATTTTTTTTTTTTTTTTTGTAATTTAAAATTTTTTAAATAATTTTTTTTTTTTTTTTTTTGCATGTGTGTAAATGACACGTCTATTTGATTAAAAAAACTATTATTCAGACAATGGGAAGGTTGAATATTGTAGTAAAAATTAGTTTAAATATTCTGAAAACTGTGTATGTTGTTACTGGCTTCATCTATCACTAGTTAGAGAGCAAGCATTTGTGGATTAGTTTTGTTAAGTTAGTTTATTGTTCATATCTTATTTGTAATTATTTTGCATAAATTTCACATTTAAATGAAAAAAAATCCATATTAATTTTATCATCAAGGTTATTAAATATTATAGGCCAAGAGAAAATTTTAAAATGTATTACCTACATAGAGAATTAGATGATATTATTTATTGAAATATTCTTTTTATACTTTTTGGTTATCTGTGCCTTTTGATTTCAACATTTTATGTTTTTGGATAGTTTCAAACATATATAGAACCTATGCATGCACATACCACCCTTGTGTGTAACAACATTTGAATTAAAACCCTTCGTATATAATTATGTTTCTCTTTTAAATGTTTTTTTTTTATTATTATTTATTTTTTTTTACTAATTATAATTTTTGTTTGGTGTTTGCCAATTGTGTGATGAGAAAGGAAGTGGTAGATTTCTTTGAAAATATGTTTTGCCCAACAATAGAAAATGAGAACAAAAATCACAATCTATAAAGCTCTATGTTCTGAATGACTGAATTTTCTGGGAATCAATGTCAAAAAGTACAGGTACAGAATAGTAATGCATATCAACCTTTCAGATATGGGAAGTTTTGAGGAAAAAAAATATTCTTCAGGGATAGAGCTTTTGTAAATTGCGTTTCCCATTTTTGTTAGTGATTGACTGTACTGAATGTCCTCTGACAATGGAAACAAGAAGTGCATTGGTCACCTGCTGAGCAGTGGAGATGTTTGATGTTTTAGAAAGTCAATTATCCCAATTTAGGGAAAGTTCTTTCTCAAAGTCAGATTGTGATATTTATCTTACTGATTTCAAATAAAGAAATGGGCTCTGAAAATGGGCAACATTTATTATTATTATTTTTGCAGCTTTCTTGTAATTTCTTTAGTTATAATTATAATTTTTCCCCCCAGTAAATAAACTATTGTTATTCAATATTCCAAAAAGGCTGTTATTATTATTTAATGTATCAGTATTTTTAATATGCAATTGTCACATTGTAATTTCACAATATCTGCATAACACAATTATTAAATTATATGCTGTACTATATAGGTATTGTTATTATTTATTTATTTATATAAGGAAAAAGTATTTCATTGATTATTAATGAAATATACATTTGAATATAAATGAAGTATGAGTTAATAAAAAGAACCAATTTATAGAGAAAAAAAAGAAAAGAAAATTAGCTCTATATATATTATTCAATTCAGTATTTTCTATAACCAAACTCATGTTATGCATAACAAAAGGCATTTTGTACATCAATATTTATAGATGTAATTATCAGAGAAAATTTGAAATATTCCAGCAACATTTTTATACATTAAATGAAACTTTTATACCTGAACCTATTCTGATACACTACAAAAATAAAAGAAATGGTTATTTCATTTTGTTATAAAGGTTTAATATCCAAATGCAAAGTTAAGTGTACATAGCAAAAATAATTATTTCTATATTTTTTTAATTTTCAGTAAATTCATTAAAAATTTGGAAAATGGTATCAATTTATTTTACATATATAAAATTTATTTATGAGATATAAACTTAAAATATGCTGAAATTAGCATTAAAGTTTAGTAATTAAGTTCAAGAAATAAACATTTTAACTCTTTCAAAAATTTAGATCTCTCTCTATATGTAACATAATGTAGGAAGGTACAGGTAGATGGGTGACATGCCTGTGGGATACCCTAGTGATCTTTCTATATTTTTGACCCTCCTCGCTAGCCAATTTTTATCTTTTTTTTCCTTCTTCGTTTTTTTCGCATGTCTAGATCACAGCTTCATCTTGTTTGGTTCAGCAGGGCCATATCTGGCAATACTATCATTCACTTACTTGTCTTTTTCAAAAACATCTAGATATTAGTTTTACCTTGTTTAACATCATAACCACAACTGGCTGTTGTGCTATTAAAATACTGTCACTCACTCTCATAAAATTCTTATTTCTAAAAAATTACTCCATGCAAATGGAACTGTAACTGTGAGTCTCAGAAATCAAAACAGTTTTTCTTCAATTTAAAGTTGCCAATAAATTTGCAACTTTTTCTGTGGTAGCTTGTAATTAAAAAGTACCTTTGATACTTTATAAAATTGTGAATTTTTTTTGAGTATGTGTAATATTGTTTTTAAATATAATCTTCTTCAACAGCTGAAGCAACTGTTCCTGATGTCATGCCTGTTTTAGCTGCAGAAACTACAGTAACAGGAAGTCAGTTAGCTATCCCATCTATTAAAGTAGATTTAGCTGAAGAATCTCTAGAAACTCCAGTTTCAAACACGTAAGCAATTTTATAAATGAGTTATTTAAAAGACTTAACATGACTTCTCATTACTTAGCATTGCATGGCGCAGCATAGCCTACTTTGGCTCTTGTGCCATTAAAACCTACACTCACTCACTCAATTAGCATTGCATTATTTTTTATGTTTTGGCTGCTTGCTAATGGTGTAATACTGCATGTATAAACATTTTTGCTTCTGAATTGAATAACCCTAAGTTTGATAAAATTTCTTTGGTATCTTAGTGACCCAGAATTCTGGTAAATGCTAAAGATATTATTTATGAAATTTTTGAAATGTGTTTAAAATTTTACAATCAAAATTCTTTCAATATTTTCAAATGAGCTTCCAAGTTTGAAATTTACATTTTTTTAAAATTGGATTTGATGTTAAGGTAAAAATATTGTGTATATTTAAGCAATATTTTAACTCTATGAATGAGACAATGGTAAAATTCAAAACTATTAAATAAACAGCATGAAAATGTAAAGCTCAAATCCATACAATAATAAAACTAGCTTTAACAAAATTAGCATAACAGTTATTATTCTCCTGGGGTAACCCAGTCGTGAGGTATGACAAGTACATGCCTATTGATTTGCATGGGTTGTTAAATGAGAGAAATAAAAGTAAGTACATTCACTCTTCTACTAATTTTTAATTGATGCAGAAAAAAGAACAATTTAATGTAAAGAGTGTTTAGAAATTTTCGGTTAATTATTCTGAAATATCACAGTGTTTAGTTATTTTTCATGTTTTAACAAAAATTTTATTTTGCATGAAATTTTTAAAAACATGTGTCTTTTGAAACATGCAAATTCCTACATTGCAAGTTTGGCATATTTATAAAATTAATGTACCATCTCAAAAATTTTATAAAATTATGTTTGTTATAGTGAAACATTTGCTGGAGAAACTACTGCAACAACTAGTGAAACTGCATCTGGATCTAAAGATTTAAGTAAAAATTTAGAAGCTGAAAATAAGTTGACAGTTCCTGAAGGTAATTATTAAATTCATTTTATTACTGGCATTTTTTTAAGCATTTGAAAATGAAGCTGAAATGAAAATACAATATATTTTTTACCTGTTTAAGTATGATTATATTCTTAATTGGTAATAATGATATTAATTTTTAAAATTAAACCATTTAAATGCCTTGCAATTAATTTTTACTTATTTGGATTCTTTAATATGCATATATGTATACACAACTGTTGGTAGAAATTTTTTAACATTTAGGTAAACAAACAATGCATAATTTAACAATGTATTATGAAATAATTTTTTTTTCTCATATTATTACTGTTTCAGAAAATCGAGAGCCAGAAGCAATAAAAATTGAAGGAAGTGCTGATGAAACTAAAAGTGTGCAAGAATCTGAACAGACAAATAAAGGTATATTGAATTGGTTTTTTTTTTTTTTTTTTAAATTGTTTTAATTTAAAATTTTATATACTATAATTTTCTCTTATGGTGTTAAAATTGTTTTATTATGTTTAAACAATATATAATTGAAGTTGTCAAATTGTATATTACAATATGTGTCAAGTGAGATTCTGGTTATATATAATTTATAATGTTCCTTCTGGAAAAGTTTTGCAAGGCTAGTATACATTTTTGTGCATTTACTTGCTAACCATTATTACAAAATAATACAAACATTTTTCTAAAATGAAAAAATATTATTTATAGGTTAAACGAAATCCCCCTCCATTAAGTTTCATTCATAAACAAAATTGCATTTTTCTAAGAAATGAAATAAATCTGCCCATATATTTGGCCCCAAGATGAACAGGATAGATATAAAATGTTAATTCAACAATTGTAATATCTGTATATTGAGCATTTTATGTATATTATAAATACACAGTTAATTGGTAAATTTTTAAGGAATGTTCTTTGTACTGAAAAAAACACTTACTGTTATTCTGAAGTATAATTTAATAAACTCTCAAATAAAATTTTGAAGGGACATAAAAATAAATACATGCTTTTTGAAACTTAATCTGCAATTTGTTAACTATGACTTCTGATTAACTTTTTTATGGCTGAGAAAATGAGCAGTTTTTCACTCTTTTATTACGTACATTGTTACGATCAAACAGTCACTGAAAGTGGCTGGCATTTCCCCCCTAGTTGCTTCTGAAAATGTCACCCTTTTCTGATGGTGATACAAGTAGCTGGCTTTGAATAGGTAATCTTTAAAAAATTATTTGAGGTATATTAATGTAATATTTACAATAATTGTATCTGGCATTTTTAAACAATTTAGTAAAAGATAAATGTTATACATATTAGTTTTAAAATATTAAATTAAAACAGCTAAGTACACACAATTTTAAACTTTATGAATCATATGATTGTTATATTTGCTTAAGATTCTTTTTGTGTGTGATACACTTTTACAACACAGAAATATGCATCATAGAACTTATCAGAATTATCTAGCTTTCGTTTTTAGCCATTTCTGTAACTAACTCCTGCCAAATTACATTAAAAAAATAACCAGATCAACAACAACTAGATTGGTAACATTTTCCTTTGCTATTCAAAAAATTTCACGGTATCCATACTGCTATCTGTATGTTATCAATCTTATTAAATTTGGCAAGTAGGTTTCTTTGTAACCCCAATAAAGCTGGATAATATACTCAACTTGTCAGTGTGCATTGGGGAAATGTTTTGCCATTCAAGTAGGGCTCGGTTGTAACCATTTCGGGACAAAATACTTAAACGAGCTGAACCAATCTATGCCATTTGAATGCGAGCTGGACTGGCTCATAACCATCAAAGAATTAAATATTTTAAAAGAAGTAGTAAAATTAATATTTTTCATTTGTTTCTTGCAATATATAATTAAGTTATAAATTATACAAGTGTATAATTATGATCACAATAACAATATGATAGCTTTTAAAAATTTATTTGATTAGTTTATGAAGTTTTTAGTAAAATTCTCTCTCTCATTCACATTTTTTTGATATTCCTCTCACTCGTAGTTCTGTAGTAGAATTTTTTTGAACAAAGTTTTGTTGAGTTATGTTATTGGATATGTAGAATGACTTTTGTAAAAAAATACATTTTATTTTGTGAAATATTTCTTTTTTGGGGAATAAATTATTCATTTTCTTATTTATTTACTAGTGCTTGGATGCTGATATTTCTCAGACCTGCTCCTATATTGATGTCCTTTGACATACACTTGAGCAACTAAAGAAACACATGTTGTGTTAAATAGTATCTGTTGCTGCTACTATTTTTTTTTAAAACTTTTACAAACTGATTATCTAGGATTTTTTTGTA
The DNA here is from genome assembly GCA_019974015.1 of Nephila pilipes. Lineage (NCBI taxonomy): Eukaryota > Metazoa > Arthropoda > Arachnida > Araneae > Nephilidae > Nephila > Nephila pilipes. Next base: position 3,789 of record BMAW01128645.1, on the reverse strand, counting down.
TAAAGAATTGTTATACTGAAATGTGCCAAATTAAATTATTGGAATTTATGTTCAATAGGATTTTATACTTGTTCCGAGTACTTTTGTTATAACTCACATTTGGGGGCTGTTGATTGCTTTGAATAAATTTATATAACTTCTAGTGTTGTCTTCTATTTTGTTTAATTTATTTATGCTCAAATTTGAGAATTATCCTGAACTACTTTGAAATAACTTGTTCAAGATTTATGATAAATTTTGAAGGCATTAATTCAAAATTGATTTGCTGTACTTACAAAAAATTTTTTTTGTAACATTTGTTATATTTTATTTGCCTTTAAGTGTAACTGGTTGTATTTACTTGGTAGTGCAATCATAATTTTCAATAAAAGCCGCTTTTTGATTTCAAATAAATTTTTATCGTGCTCTTTTCTATGAATTTGTGTGTTAATTAATTTTCTCTTTATGGTTTGATTGAAATTTAATTTGGAAATATTTAGATTTTTTTATCAGTTATTTTTGTTTCATACATATTAAAAAAGGCTTAATTTTTTTAAATTCTTTAATTGTTCAGTATGACTTGCTGAGTGCTAATTATGATTGATGTTATTCATGTGTAATATGTAATTTTTTATATAATTGTCTTAGTTGTATAATTTTTTTAAAAAATCTTTTGAGTTTCAAGTGATTAAGTTAAATTTTTTTTAAAAAAAATTCAACACCATATAAATATTTTTATATGTGTTCTTATTTTTATAGTATTTTAGTACTGTAAACAATTTAGTTTGCATGGCTTTACAATTATGGATATAAATCTATGTACTTATATAAAACAGTTGATAAGCAATAAATATTATTGGTAACAATTTTCTAAGAATGATTTTTATGAATAAAAAGCTATTACTTTAAGTATTGTACATCCTTTATTTCACTCAGCTGTAAAAGTTTTTGCATTATTTTAAGAAATATATCAAGAATTTATTTGAATAAATTTCTATCCAGACAATACTGCAAGCTCATCTTCACAAAGGAAACCTATTGTTTGGAAAGAAGAGAATGACTCTTCCCCTGTTCCCGAACCTGAACCTGTTGGTGCTACTGAAATTGAATCAGCTCCTCCTTCAGGACTTCTACCTACTCCTGCAAGGGGTAGAACTCGTACTAGAAGAGGAGTCAGATATTCAAGAGCAAGTATTGGTGGATATTCCAGAGGTCGAGGATCAGATAATGTGTGGTCTGGTGCTCCTCAACGTGGTCGCCGAGCTACGAGGAGACGTACCATGTATTGAAATGCATTACCTGTAAAAATAGAAAGCTCTTCCTGTAATACGATTAAAAATTGATGAAAATTCTATTGAGTTTTTTAAGTATAATGAATTGTGGATTAAAATTGTGTTAAATTTTCAATCTCTTTAAAATCTAAGTAATTTAATAAAATGATTATATTTTTAACAACTCTTATCTACAACTCTGAAATGTATTATGTTCTGAATGTGAAAAATATTGGCTGGCTTTTGCCCTTTGCAGTGAAAATTTAAATGAAAAGAAGTACTTATATTTTGTGTGAAATGAGAATATATTTCTGGTTAGAAAAATTTTGTGAATGAAAGGTAGAAAGCATTTTGAAACATATGTGCTGTTGCAATTCGAATGAATTGCATATAGAGCTCTCAAAATAGAAATATTGATGGACTGTATTCCTTTTGCTTCCTAAAATATCAAAGATGATTCTTCCAATATAATGATTTGACATCGTGCTCTTTTCTACTATTTTCAATTGTAACAAGATTTTCTCTTTATTGAATTGTTTTTATAAATGATAGGTCTCAAAATTTTAACCAATTTATTTTAATGTTCTTAAATTAAGCATTGTTGTTATAATAGTGCTATGAAATCTTTTGTAATTAATGAAGTTGCCATGACATTTTTTTTTTTTTTTTTTTTTTGAAGATTTAAGAATATTTTCCCAAGTAATTGGTTTGAAAGACATTTGATATTACTATCTAGTCCGTTTAATTTTGAATTGCTGTGAATGAATGTCATACAATAATGATATAGGCTAAAAGTGAATGAAATACTCAGTCTGTTAGTTCTGTTATTGAGGAGCTTTAGAATAAAGAATGCCTGATTTTTCACGTTTTTTTTTTTAAACCTATTACAGGATAGCGATCTTTTAAAATGTACAATGATATGAATGAGAATTGAAATGTGTTTGTTGCTTGAATAATGTTAATATTGTTACTGCTTAGCGAACTAATTAAAGCATACAACATGAGTTCATATGTTTCATCAACATCTTATTGTATAATTTTACAAATTTTTGATTTGTGTTTTTAAAACATTGTTTTATGAGACATTCATGAAGATGTTCAACAAATAATTTGTCATTCATATGAGCATTTCTCCTCCCCTCTTGCATCATTCATAATTGTAAACCTAATGTTTTCTTAGGTTTGAAAATATGACTATGGTTATTTTTAAAATATTAGCTATTAATGATCAAAATCCTTACATATTTACTGATGGCTTGCATTTTAGTTTAAGATTTTTAATAGATTAACAGGAATGAGTGCTGAAGTCATGCAATTAGGATTTCTGAGTTGTGTGTTTTAAATTATGATATATTATCTTATAAAATTTTTAAGTTAATTCCTTTAAAAAATATTCAACGACAATAAACTCTTTCCTGGATGTGTTTTTAAGTATAAATTTATACCCTCTAGTTTAATGGAATGGATAAAAATGATATGTACAGGTATAGGATGGGTAAAAATTTTCTTAATGTATAAAAGCAAGAATTAAATTTATTTTTGTTGATATTAGCTGAAGAAAAATTTTGGAACTTCAGTGTGCTAGCTTGGTAACTTTACATTTTAAGAATAAGCAAATGTATGTATTTTTTTTTTTTTGTTTTTTTTTGTTGAGGTTTTCACTTGGATTTTATTTTTCTTTGAAGTTTTTATTTCCTCCCTTTTATGAATTACTTCATATTTTAAAATATTATAATTGCCTGTTTCTTAATTGGAAAAAAAAAAGTTTTGAAACTAAATATATATTGTATTTAAAAATTATGTGTGGAAGGTATGCATGTATTCTTCAGAATTCAACCAGAGCTAATTTTGAGCTAAAATTGTTATTCTTTGAATTGCAATTGAAACTGTGATATTAAGTTCAGAATGAGATGTATGTCATAAGAAAAATTTTATACTAAACTCCATTCTCTTAAATTTAAGAAGAAAACTTACTGTTTATTGTTTATTTTGATACATGTATTTCATAATAAAGTCATCAGTGATATTGTATAAATTGTTATTTATTTCTAATTGTGTATTGTTAAAATGTGTTGTACTTTCATTGAAACTGGATTTCGAAAGTCATTGCATGGTTATGCTAGTTTAGCGGTCATGATTGCAAGCTCTTGACTGCTGTTGTTTTGTCTAGTTGTTGGTTCAAATCCTACTGCCACTAAATACTCACTGTGCTGTGGGGCTGATGCATGTTAAATCTGTCAAGGTCCCAATTCCTCCCATTGTCATAGTGTGGAAGTTTGGAGAAGGAGGTACCAGTTAAGGTGTATTCATCACTTGACCAAGATTCAAAATTATGAGGTCCATCACAAATATAGACCTCATGTTATTTCCAAGTGTGATGTTAATAATCAAATTTTATGTTGTGTCAGTTTAAGTGAGTATTATAGTTCATGTGTCATCTATGTCACTGTGACAAGATTACTAAATCTGTTACCAATTACATTTATTTTACTCTAGGAAGATATTAAACAAATCTGATTGTGTTATGGAATACTAGTGC
>BMAW01128642.1:0-32273 GCA_019974015.1 Nephila pilipes | reverse complement strand
GACGCTTTCGGAAGCGCTTTATGCTCCATTGATTCTCACAGTTTTTTTTTAAAGCAAAATAGATAAATTAGAGCAGCTTTCTCATTTTCGAGATATTCTTAAGCTTCTTTTCATTCAAGGTTGTCGCCGTGATCGTATAGTGGTTAGTACATTGCGTTGTGGCCGCAATAACCCAGGTTCGAATCCTGGTCACGGCATTTAATTTTACTTTTTTAAAGCTAACTAAAGAAATCAATTATTACTAATAACATTTGAGTTTTTATTTCTTCAAACGAAAAGTTTCTACATGTTACTTATTTTACTTTGATTTGGTTTTATTAACGTCACAATAGAAGCAACACGAGGTCTACTGGCCTCGTCATTTTGAACCTTAGCAAGTGACGAGGATGACACCTGAGCTGTCATCTCTTTCTTCAAGCTTCCACACTATGCCAACGGGAAGATTCTTGACTTCGGTAGATGTAACGTGCATCATCCTCGGCTACACTGAGGGTCTTTAACGACATGAAGGCTCAACCCCCCGACTCGCCGAAAACCACCAGACGCAAGTCGGCAACCATTGCCATTAATGTACCGTGACTGTATTTAACAATAGGGGTTGTGCTTAGTGACAAAATACAGTGAAGTAACTCTAAAAAAATGATCATAAAAAAGTCTTTCAAAACTTGGGAATGTATGAAAGAGTTCTCTTGGAACTATCAACAAGTGCAACGAAATTTTTAAATTGAATCCAACAGTAATTTATCGAATGGTCAATTTTCATCAATATTGCAAGAGATAAATTTTGTTTTAGCTATTTTGGAATGCGAAACGCCAATATATGAGATTAATATGGAATGATAGTCAGTTTTGATGATCAAAAGTTTGAAATTATGTATTTAAATCTTATGAATTTTTTTTTAAGCAAAATAACTATAATATTATGAAAAGTACAAAAGAGAGTTCCAATACATGCTACCAATTTTCCTTTAAAATATGACATTTTTTCAATCTTGGGAGCCAATATGAGGATTTCAGCAATAGTGAGCTCCAGTTTCGCAGCATTGGTTGATAGACAATACTTTACCAAAAACAAGCTCTTAACAACAAGCTCTCTTAAAATCAAGAGGGGGACAAAGTGAAGTAAGGGTTTCTCCAAATTAAATTCATTGATACATATAATGTTTGATTGTTTTATTAATGCCGAATTGAGAAGCAACACGAGGGCTGTTGGAAACGGGTTTCGTAAATTTGTACCTCGGTCAAGTGACGAGGATGACACCTGAGGTTGCACCTCTCTCTCCAAGTTTCCACACTATGGGAGAATTTGGGACCTCCACCAAATTTAAGATGCTCAGCCTCTCTTACATAGCTGGTCTTTAGTGGCATGGCGGCTCGAACCCACGATTTGGCGAAAATCGCTGGCGCGAATCTGTGACCATGATGATTAGGCTAGTTTAGTTTAGTTTAGTTTTTTATTAACGTCGCACTAGAAGCAACACAAGGGCTATTGGCGACGGACCTCGTAATTTTGAACCATGGTCAAGTGACGAGGACGACACCTGATGATGATTAGGCAACTAAGACCACAGATGATGTTTGAAGAGGTATATTTAAAATTAATCAATTGATACGTTTCTTTAATTTTCTTGCGGGGCTCTAGGTTGGATATATCATTCATTGCAAATATATATTTATTCATAAGAATATAATCGTTATATTATTCATGTAAAATAATTTTTATAAAACCATCCTCTTATGAATGTTGACAGTGTTACAGATAATATCTATATATATATATATATATATATATATATATATATATATATATATATATATAACATAAATACTATGTATTAATTAATAAATGACAAAATATAATTAAATGACTTAGCTTAAGGGGACTTAGTACCTTACGAAATCAAAAGTAGAACATTTTGACAAACTCTTTTTTCAATTCTTCATAAAACAACAATTTTTGCACATTTCAGTTTGAAACTTTGCCAGTTTGTGTAATAAAGTGCATAGTTTAAAATATTGGGTCAAGTTTTGCTATTAAATTAATATATTTTCTTAAACAACATGAAATATGCGTTCAAAAATTTAAAAAATAAATCAGCTTACCTTACGTTACCCACAAGATAACTTTTGAAAGATACATAATTCTTATACCAAATTAAAGCTAAATAATGACCTTATTCTGTAAATCTCAAATTTTAAATTTACCTTACATTAAAAAAATTGAAAAATTAAAAAAGTTATCAAGTTTGTATTTAGCAACTTTTTTTCATGTATCATGTTATAAATAAAATCTAATCATCCTATTAACAAAATTGAGGTTCACAGAATAAAGATTTACAAGTACAACACTCATGTAAAATTTGAAAGCTCTGCATGCAAAAGAATTTTTTTAATCCTGAGGGAAAGTGTGAAAATAGCAAACTGAGAAAAAGAGGTTTGTTTACATTGCATTACATAGAACAAGCCGCTTTAGACATTTATATTTTCTGTTGCACAGGACGTAATAATTGTCGGATTTTGACGCGGTTTGTTTTAAAATGCTCCTAACATTCAGTACTATTTTTTAAAATCAAATTTGGAAAATCGAACTTTTGAAGGTGCAAAGGTACTAAGTCCCCTAAAATGTAGAATAAAAATGTCAGCAGCATACGCACATAAGTGCTTCAGATGTTAATTGTTTATTAACGCCGCACTTAGAAGCGAAACGAAGGATTTTTGGAAACAGAACTCGTTAATTTAAACCTCGGTCAAGTGAGGAGGATGACACCTGAGGTTGCACCTCTCTCTTCGAACTTCCCCACTACGTCAATGGAAATTATTAGATTCTCGACATGCATCAACTAAGCTACGCGGTGTGTCTTCACTGGCATCGAACGCACGAATCGAAGGAAGCAATGCCGACTGCGGGTTCAGGACCATAACCACTAGGCCATAGCAGCCATAAGTGCTTCAGAAAATTTAATAGCATCAAGTAGCTTCGTTCAATGTATTATTAAAGGCTTCATTCAATATATTATATTGTCTCTCAAATGCTATCGCGATTTCAGAGACCATACGATAATATCATAAAATGAAAATAATTTCTGAATTTAAACTCTATATTAGTACAATTTTTAATTATTTTTAAAGTCATTAGTTGTATTAAAAAATTTGAAATTTTCAAAACATACGTGGTAATCGAATTTACTTTTAGAACAAATCTTGCCAATGAGCCTAGATTATGGACCTGATAAATTCCTTTTGTGCATATTGCTGATTTCTGTCTATCAAAATTGATTTTCCGTAAATGAGATAAATGTATACAGACATTTTTCGTAGCATTTAATAATTGAAGAATAACTCAAATTATTTTTAAGAAACTTTGTATCACTAAGTAGAAAGTAAAAATTCAAATTTTCCTTGAAGATACATAAATTGCCAATTACTGCCATTTATTTTAGTATCACCACAAAAAAATTTAGAGTTTCAATTTTTTTTTCATATACATTTTAAAAAGACCAAAATCACATACCTCGATTGCTTAGCTTGAGTCCACTGCTTTGTAATATTCATTTTTTTATTTGTAATGTAAACTGACTAAACTAATTTTATTTTCTTTAAAAAAAAAAGCATAAAGACACCATACTGAGTTTATGCCAGTTACGTCAAAATAAACTTCATTTCAAATTTTTGCAAAGTATTTAAATAGTCATGAGATTATTTGAATAGTTATTCAACTCAAGGATACTTATGGAATGATTGGGAAATTATGTCTCATATAAATATCGTCACAATCAACATTTGATTACAAATATTACAGAAAAAAACGTAAACATCGGAAATAAAATAAATTCAAAGTTCTGTAAATAGAATAGAATATCCATTTCGGAACAGTTATGTTTTTGTTTTTTTACAAATGTCTTTCTAGAGCGTTCGTGAAGAGTGTTAGGATCGAAACACTCAAGAATAAGTGCAACACTTTCCATCATCTTCGTTCGTGCTGCCATCTGTAGGTGCTAGAAATTATTAATTCAAAAGTATTTCCTTTCGGAGGATCTTGACGCTCCAATAATTCTCACACTTTTTTCCTAAAAAATAGATAAATAAGAGTAGCTTCATCATTTCCAAGATATTCTTCGGTTTCTTTTTTGGCTGCAATATCGCCGTGATCGTATAGTGGTTAGTACATTGCGTTGTGGCCGCAATAACCCAGGTTCGAATCCTGGTCACGGCAAATGTATTTTTCTTCTTTTACACTTAAAAATTACATTTAATGCATTATAAATTACAAATTTATTTAAAGTTTTATATAGTCTATGCTACCGTAAGGTATTTAAATTACGAATAATGAAGATTAAAACATAAATTATTTATTAAATAAAATGAAAGGGAAATAAACGTATTCTTCAAAAAGCTTCTTTTACATTCCCTCAAGCGCGATTCATGCAGTTTATCATGTAAATGATTCCTAACATATTTTTAATTAGATCAATGTATATAATTTATATTCTGTAGCTTTATTTTAAAACAAATAACATATTACTTCGAAAGTATTATTTTTCAAAGTGTTGTGATCTTTGATTGGTTTGAAGAAACAGAGAAGTCCCTTCATTCCAAATTTTTTGAGACGAAAGAATGGTATGGCGTAAATGTAAAAAGCTGAATTTATATTTCTCTGTTTACAATTGGAAAACAAAGAGTTGGCCCGACGGCAAAATGGCGCAAAAGCGAAATGGCGTAATTAATGGTCTAGCGGAGAGGGCAAAACGGCGTTGCTGGTTATTCCGCCCTAGCACCAATATTGTGGGTACATTATACTAGATAATATTTAAACTTAAAAGATCAGAAAAGACCCCTTTATTAGATCTTCTTCAATGCACTATACTTTTGCATATACATCAGTGATAATTTACTTAAATCATTATTTATTCACAACTCCAGATTCTCAAATAAATAAAAAAAAATTCGCGCGACTAAAAAGTTAATTGAAAGGGAAAAACACGGGATAATCTCTTACAATTTTATCACATGTGTGTAATTCTATAAAACTTAGAATAGAGTTTTAACAAGGGACAATGTTTGAATGTGAAACATTGTAGAGTTTCTGTTTATTTTTCAACATTGGATTAGAAAAGTCTTAAGGAAAATTAACTTCAAGGTCCACATTTTGAACAAAAGAGTGAGAAGAGAACTTCTTAGGTAAATGGAGTTTCTCATCATTAGTCTTTTTTTATAGTCTTATTGCTATGCTAATGAAAAAAAAAAGTTCTATTGTCATCTTCCTTCATAAGAAAACTTAAGAATTATGTTATACGACTGCCGTATATATGAATTGAATTGTTGCTTTCCTGATAATGGACTTCAATTAAAAGTAAATATGTATATTGATTTATATCTAGATGGATACGACAATGATATTTGAATTTGAAAAAATTAATTTCCCATTTGAAATCTTTAACATGTTAACTTTTTTGTAATTCGAAAATTTCGGAAAGTTCTGGATTTAATAAAAACAGTAGAGAATGTGTTGAGAGATTACATTTGATATACAAAATCATAACTCAGAAATTTATAATTTAAATAACGTATTGTAACATATTAGGATGAATTCAATTAACACGTTGTCGTAATAAAAATTCTAAAGAATCAGTAGTATCGCACAAATTCATCTGAAATAAGGAATACTTTAGCCTGCGAAAGAGTATACGGAATGTTTCGAAACTCATGGTCAGAAATTTAAGAGGTGATAGAAAACATCTAAATAAAAAAAAAAATTTACCTTACAAGGCAAAGCAATGAACCACTAGACGGCGCTGTAATGGAAAGCATAAAACGCTGGTTTTCTTACAAATTACCATTTTCACCTCGGATTTCGGGAAGCATGGAGACGTATAGTAATCATGAAATGGCCTTATCTCCTTAAATCCACGATAGAAATGACGATATGTAAGAAAACTCGCGCTTATAATTTCTATTACAGCGCCGTCTAGCGGTTCACCGATTGCTCTCCATCTGTGCTCTATAGGGACAAAATTGCTTGTTTAGATGTTTTTTTAATCGCCCCCTAAATTTTTGCGTATGAGTTTCGAAACATCCTGTACACCTTACGAGTAATGAAACTATGGGAAGGCTTCAAGATTGCTTTAGGATACGGACTTTTCTTGATTACTGAACGTCCCCATGTCTCCGGAAATTCACGGTAGAAATGAGGATGAGTAAGAAAACTCGCCCTGAATGCTTTCCTTCACAGCGCCGTCTAGCGGTTCATCGTTTGCTCTCCGCCTATGTATTGTGAGGTAAAAAACTGCTTATTTATATATTTTCCATCACCTTTTAAATTTCTGCCCATGAGTTTCAATTTTAATAAGTGGGCCTTGAACCTAACAGAAAGAGTTTAGAATATGTAATGGTCTCAAACAGTGCACCTTAATTATAAATATGATGTATACACACGAACACATTCTGAAATGAGAAATTATTCACTTATTTTATAGACATAAATTCCTAAAGAGAAGTGCGACGTTTATAAGCAATCAATCAATCATTTCAGCTTTCTAAATTTTTTAGTAGTTTCAAGAATATTTGAAATTGTAATTCGCAGTGTTATGTTTACATAAACTCTCGAAACTCTCTGAAATTTCATTGCTTCAAAAATTTTGATTTTAATGATGGTTGTAATTTGTTATATTTGCAACCATCGATTCGTCGCAAATATAAACAACGATTCCTTGAATAGAATATAACTTTCAAAGCTTGAAGTTTGGTTGAAATTAATGTCGTTCTAAAGCGTTCGTGAGAACTGTTAGCGACGGATCTCATAACTGTCAACCAAGAACACAGTTCCTAAAATATTAGTTATGCTCGTGCTGCCATCTCTCGTCATCGAAAATTAGTAGTACATAAGTTGATCACTTCATGAAAAGTTTACGCTCCATTAATTCTAGAAAAATTTTAATAGAAGGAGAAAATCCAGAAACTTCCTGGTTTTTGAAATTTTCTTAAGCTTCTTTTCATTCAAGATTGTCGCCGTGATCGTATAGTGGTTAGTACATTGCGTTGTGGCCGCAATAACCCAGGTTCGAATCCTGGTCACGGCAAGCGAATTTTTTTTCTTCACATTATCAGATGTTGGTGCAATTGTAATAAAATAGCCTTTAGTTACAAGAACATCAATAACTCTGAATGACTCTAAATGTTATATCTTGTTATTATAAAGTTTGGTACTTTTGCCGAAACATTGCAATAAGCATACGAAGTTTCAAGTTCATCTGATAAATTAAATGGTTGGAATGCAGTTTAGCCCAATCACCCTTTGTGACAAGAATTGTTAGGTGGTATTTTGCCAAATGGGGCTACCCTGATCCTCTTCGCTGACTTAACGTTCAGCCAAAAAAAATCGCCAAGTTTGACAGTTTCTGAAATCGCGCCAAGCAGTTGAGCCACATTGTATTTTCCCCTATTAAATTTTATTAAATGAATTAATATTTGAAAAAACTGTATTAACATCGAGTGTCATCCACTACAAGTTTAACAAAATGTATTTGAACTTGAGTAGATGAATAAAAAGTATTTTATTAACGGTTGAAAATTTGAACGAGATATATATAGGGAGAGTGTGAGCTAAAGTAGGAACTTAAAAATATCATTCAAGACATTCAAGTCGGTTGTAAGGGCCAAAAATTGAGTATGTTTTATCTTTTCAGCTTTTTCCGAACACTTTTTCTTGGTTTAGATTTAAAAACCAACAACTTAAAATTTCGTTTTCGCTGCCTTTGCACATAAAAAATACTACGTTTATCGATGTCCTTTCATGGAATGTTATTTTAATTGAACTATAATTCGACTAATATTGTGTTATAAAAATAAAATGAACTTCGTCATTCGATTATGAAATCGGAACAATACACATTTCGTTTCAAATTTTTGAAAAATATTTTGCTCAAGATTACCAGATATGTTTATCAGAAACATAATTAAAAATAAAATTTGGAAATGATTTCAAATCATAGTTTTACTGAACATTGTTAAATAAAAAGGCTTGTTATTGCATTTTATCTCAAATTACTATAATTTAATTGTAAATCAAAAAGAAAAAGACTTTAATCCTTTCAAGGGATATTAAATTTATGTCTACTAAATATGGTTAGAATCAACGCCGAATTCGAGTTACTTCAAAAACAATGGATCCCTCGTAATTTAGAACCGCTGTCAAATGCCGATTGAAATCGAAACTTAGCGCTTTACCTCCCTAATCACTTTCGTGCTGCCATCTATTGGCGTCGAAAATAGATGCATTGCACATAAATAGCTGGATTTCGGAAGAATTTTGTGCTCCATTAACTCAGTTTTTTTTAAAGGAAAAATCGAAATTAGAACATATTGTCTCTCTTTTAGATTATCTGTCTCATCTTATATCTACTGAATGTCGCCGTGATCGTATAGTGGTTAGTACATTGCGTTGTGGCCGCAATAACCCAGGTTCGAATCCTGGTCACGGCAATTACTTTTTTTTATAACAATGCTAGTCTCCCATTACCTTCTTTATTATACTTTGATCAATAATTACCGAATTTTAACACAAAGTTTGGAACAGAAAAGTATGGAACAGAATTAATTACTTTATTTCCATCATTCTAAATTTTTGCTTTTTTTTTAGTTGGCTTTCTCTTAAAAATTTTCTGTTTCTGTTATAATTCTTTTCTGATTTTGGTTTTTAGGTATTTTTTTTAAATTCTGGATTGTTTGATCATCATATAAATTTTTTATAACCTTATTTGCATAAATATATATTTGTTTTATGATTGTTTTTATTAACGTCGCACTAGATGCAACACATTGGCTACCGGCGACGGACCTCGTAATTTTGTACTTCGGTCAAGTGACGAGGATACAAATAAGCTGGCATAACCCCTTTCCTAACATTCACAGCATGCCAACAGAAGAGCTTTGGGCCTCGACAAGCGTGTATCAGTCCCGGCTATCAGCTCCAGCTTTATTGCCATGAAGGCTGGAACCCACTACTCGACGAAAACCACTTGCCGCGAGTATATGACCGTGACCATAACGGCCACAATTTTTCTCTTATTTTGTTTTTTTTAAAAAAATGATTTTATGCATTTCACTTGTTGTGCGTGTGTGTTTCAGAGTGTCATAAAATTTTCAATCGTTAATTTAACCAACTTACCTTCCAGCTAGAGCTCTGAAACTTTGGGAATTGTTCTTACTCGCCTAACAATGCAATATTTTGGCATTTGTAACAAGTTTTAAATAGTATTTCAATAACTTTTTTTTAAAAAAATTGCAGTTTAGCCCAACCACTAGGCGCGATTTCAAAAATTGTCTAACTTGGTGATTTTTTTAGGCTGAACGTTAAGTCTGCGAAGTGGAGTAGGGTAGCCACATTTGGCAAAAATTTTTTTAATAAACTTTGCTACCATATAAAAACGTTGGTTTTTATCTCGAATTATTAATTATTTCCTTAAATGTTTGGATTTTTACCTGTTAATAGAATTGTTTTTGTGAAGGAAATGTGTTACATGTCTTGATTTCTACTATTTCTGTTTGTTCTTTTATTTGTGTATTTAATTCAAAATTAAACAGATTATTTTAATATTATGCTTTTATTTTATTTCTTTTTTCTTCCGTAACCAGCAAACCTGGACATAAGATTTACAACTTCTTGCTTTGTTTTAATTTCTACCAAGTTTTTTTTTTTTTTTTTAAATTTCTGAATATAAATAATGTAGTGATTTTTTTTATGCACATTGCAGTGTAAATCAGAAGCTATAAATATCGTTAGCTATTTTGGCGATCACTATAGAACCATTTGAGAGCAAATCGCTTCAAAAAATTTCTCATTGCCAGAGTTTCCTTTTGGTGTCCTAATTTATATAGGGAAACAAAGGAACTGATAAACTGATTGACTTTTAAATTTCAGCTTTTAGGACCAAACTTTCAAATATTTATAGATGTATCTCACTTTCAAATCATTTTATTGAGTCCATACTAGTTTTTCTGTTCGCTATTTTTCATTTAACATTCAAAACACTTAATGTATACGTACTTCCCTAGTTGATGTCAATTTTAATTACCCTTTCTCATTTTCTCTTAGCATAGATACTATATTTGTTAATTTATTTCAATGTTTTCCTGTATTTTGTAGTGCAACAATCTGAAAAAGTCGTGCTGCCATCTATTATTGATTCATGTTACAACCGACTTGAGATAAAAAGAATAGTCCTCTTTTTCAAATTCTTTGTTTCAGAAAATAATAACCAGATTTTTTTTTTTTTTTTCATGAAAATTAATTCTTTTAATTTTTACTGTATCGGTCACAGTCTTTGTAGCACCGTGCGTCGGTTTCAGTATAATGTAGGTTTAAATCCTAATTACTCAAACTAATATTATGTTTATTCAACGTGAATCACCATTGCCAATCATATTCCTTTTAATGAATGAAAAATAATGAATTTCTTAGGCTGAATGAAAAAGCATATAACCTGTTATCTATTAAGATATAAAAGTCTCATCAAAGTACTTGATTCTTTTCTTGAAAGGAATCAATTCTTCATTCCGTGTCATTCCTATTTGTTTTAATTCTCTTCAAAATTATTAAACATTTTTTGTATTCCCCAAATACTTATAAATTTATTTTCAGTTTAATTGCTTGATTAGTGACCTCACAACACCTAAACCTTTAAGAAATTCGATTTTCTAATAAAAGTAATGCATTAAAATTTAAAATTTCCAGAATATTTTAAGACAAAAGTAATGAAATTATTCTAGTTATTTCCCGAAACATGATTAAAACTCTGTTTACTTTTGTTCAACTTTACTATACAGAAAATTTTTAAATCACTAATTTTCTCAAAATCGTATTTTTCATCATTTCGATTGCAAGGTACCTTAAAGTATTCGAGATAACTTTCAGAAATTTCTAGAGTTGTGTTATTATAATACTTTGCAAAATTTGAACTAAAATTATTCTGTTTCGTACATATTTTGATACCTTTTCAGGGTTGGTACATATTAAAATGTGAAACATTTTAACACAAATATAAAAAAAAGCTATAAAAATGTATTAAACTTTCAATAATTTTAATTTAATTATATTTCTATGCATTATATATATTATGAAGCAAAAATATGTTTCGAAATAAAAACATTTTTTGTGTTTGCGCATGTTAATCAATATTCCCTTGAATAATGGGAAAACAAAACACTATCAATAAGTCAATTAAAATTTTTTTTTAACACTTTTATGATTATTTAAACTAAGTTCATCCAATAATAATAGCATACAAAAAGTATATCATTTCATTTCAATTTTAAAATGATATGAAGACTCGAAGGAAGTGGAAAATTCGATTCATTACATTTAACAGTTATAGAACCCTTAAAGGAATTTATTTTTCGGATTTCTAAGCCTAAATACAAAATTTCAAATTTCCAATGAAAATTGTGTTGTCTTTAAAATTTTTCAACTAATTATTGCAATTTTTACGCAAAACTCTTATGAAAACTTCTTAACTATTCTAAATAAGGTTACAAATTTTAAGAAACATGAGCATATATTGCGGTATGCTTTTTTATTAGAAGAAACTGTCTGTTACGCGGTTAAATAAATGTGAGTTTTTATGACAAAACTTTTTAAACATTTTCCTGTTATTGTTTTGATACAATGACATTATTTCTTGCTGCCCGCTAGAGGCCTGTGTGAGACAACGAGCTAGTTGGCGAAAAGGCGCCAATAGATGTCTTAGCTATATTTCTACTTTAAACTGGCATTACGCGTAAGAGGTACAGTTCTCTTGAACATGAGCTAAATATTTTTAAAAACAATAAAATGTGAGAGGAAAAATAATACGAGGGTCGTTCAATAAGTCCTTAGAAATACCAAGACATAGTACTCGTAGCATCGAAAATGGTTTGTTTTTATTAATCATCATGTTTCACTGGATGTCTCAGTTACTCGTATTCGTAATCGTGACATCTTTCTCACCTCAAAAATTATTCATCATCACTTTTCCAGCCAATGAGACCCTCTTCGTCTCTTTTGGATAAAATTCGCCGGAAGCAACACAACGTTTTGAATTTTGCTTGATTTCTGGTGAATAATGTTGAATCAAGGTCTTTCCGACGGTGACAACTCGACGCGGCTGCAATTCAATTTTGGTTTGGCAGCAAATGACAACCAAATCAAAACTAACTTATGAATCAATGTCAAATTTGTTTCGGCCTCATTTAACAGATGGCAGCACTGATTGGTAACAAAAATTTACCTTCTTTTTATGTTTGTTAAAGAATAATCTTAAAGAAAACACACTTTAATATACTGCAAAATTTAGTGTTTTTGATTCTGTTGAACTTTTTTTCCATTATGTAGATGTATTATTATGAGCATATGATTAGTACAAATTCAGAAAATTAAGAATCAAAATTATAAATAAGTTATGTCACCCATAGAGAAAAACATTTTTCTCATGATGTGGATTACTTAGGATCTTGGTAAAGTTTCCTGAAAAACCATGTTATCCACAGTGCAGATATTTCTCTCACTATAAAATGAGGGAAATTTTTGCATTGAACGAAATTTTTGTTAAAAACGTTCAGAAATGTCATGCATTCACAAAGTATTTGTATTACAACTAAGGGAAAATTTGAATCTTAAAATTTATTTTAAAAATATTTATTAAATTTAAATTTTCAATTATATTTATGTTCAGTATGTAAAATGTTGCGTTTATAACTACTCTGTTCATATTTAAAGTTTTAAAAACTGTGGAATTTATGCAAGATGTACCTAAAGGTAAGTACTCGGCTTACATGAGTAAATACAGGGTGTTTCGAAAGTCGGGGTAAAAATTTAAACGGTGATAGAAAACATTTGACCAAGCAATTTTCACTATTGTAGATTGTGGCTTCATTAAACAGTCGTTAATTAATTTAACTGCGTGATTAAGTTATTCCTTTTCCTCTCCTAAGCTAAGGAGATTCCACCCTTATGTCTATTTATTAATCCCTAAGTACTCGTATGTGTGTAAAATGGTATAAAAAGTGCTCGAGTTATACGGCGCATCTGAATTCGTCTGTTAAAAATTGGCGGATGGTGTGCCGAAACCCCTACCTTAGGTAATCTGTTCATAAAAACAACAGCGGAGGTGCAGAATATTACTTTAATGTCCTAACTTCCATTATGGGTGTTTTGAATGCAATCTTTCTCCAAAAAGAAGAAAAAAAATTATACAAATAATTAAAGTCATACCGGAATTTATGTCGTCTTCACACACAAAATGTGAGACGTCATGTGATTTATTTTTTTCATTCCTCTATTTATACGGGGCTTGAATTTTGGAAGGAAAAAAAAACACGTATGCTCGGTTTATATATAGATCAGCTTATATTCAGAAATATATGGTAATCGAGAATGAAATAATTTGTAAATATTGACGTAAAAATGAATGGGATTTTCAAACACAAAATTCAATATAAAGAGTTTTTTTTTTATGAAGAAAATTGCATGCTAGTGCGAGCAATTTTTTAAAATGATATATTTATAAGAAATTATTTATATTCACCATACGGGAACACACTTAAAGTGTGGGTTTCAGAAAAAAATCCCGTTATTTTCAAGCAAACGGTTACTTTACATTTGGATATTTTAAAAAAAATGTTTGTGTATTTTAAAATTCCTACTACTTTCACGTGTTTTAATATTTTGAGGTATCTTGTTTCTCTAAGATTCTTTGGTTTTTTTTTTCACGATTCTGTGCAAAAATTGGGTTGTACTGAAATTATACAGAGTTTTACAAGTTTTGTCTATCACACACAGTCAAAGGAAAAGAGAGATAGATATAGATAACTAGATAATTTTGTAGATTTAAAAAAAATATCTATAAATAACTTTTTTTTTTATTCTCCAATATAACTAGAACTTCTAAGAATAAAAATATTAAGAGAAAAAACTGGAGCCTTGATTTCGCTGATTTTGAGGCCAATTTTAAAGGCACTCATGTGGATAAGATCAACAGTTCATAGTTCAATAAATTTGTTCTGCATCGAAGAGTTTTGTAAAAAAAAAACAATTCATTGATTTTTTTAATTAGACTAATTAAGAATTAAATGATGTAAAAACTTAAGCTTTAAGATATGTCTCTTGTTAAGGGATTAATCTATAAAGAGAATAACATTTTTTAAAAAAATACTAATGAATATATTGTTAAAAAAATCATTATTTCTCTTACTCGAAATCTTAGTTAGCTCATTTGTTTCGTAAAAGCTTAAGAACGAGTTCAGTAAGATTTATTTTCTTTTTCTGATAATCAAAGAAATAGCTATAATTTTTCTATGCCATTTAACACTTTAGTATTACTGATCTAATAAAAGTATTTCCATGCACGAGAGAAATATTTTAAAATTTCAATGAAAAAAATCAAACTTAGAAATAATGAACATAGATACTATGGTTATATTTGTATTGTAAATAAGCGCATTAAAGATTACTTGGGAATTCACAGGAAATTGATTGATTATTCAATGACGTTTTTACGACTTGTGATGTAATAGAAGATTTTACAAGGTTGTAAGGATGCCAGGACATGCGAGGAAACTGTGGAATACCATATCGAAGACTCCTTATTTTTGTGATATATATCTTTTCGAATTATTAGGATAGCTTAGATTTTTCTGTGTGCCTAAGAATGATATTTTAATCATTCTATGGAACAATAAAAATTTTTGTCAAAAAACTTTTTGTATTCACTTACTTCAATATGGACATGATTTTTGAGATACATTTACATTCAGGTACCATTTTAAAGAAAACTATTACTTACATTGGTTCCAAACTTTTTATGCTTCTATAAAGAGTATTTATTCATACTGTGAATTTTAAATATTTCCCCTTAAGTAATATATGTTTTAAGAAGTAATTTTTCATTTGCAAAAAGAAAAAAAAAATTCCAAAATTACAAAGTTCTATAACTTTTTGCAAAGAAAATATACATAATATCATTAAAAATGTTGGTTTACTTTTTTTGTGTATTGTTTTCTAAATGAGGAGCAAAATTTTTGAATATTTATAGAACATTATTTTTAAAAATGGTATTTAAATGCAAATATATCTGAAAAGTCATGTCCATATTTAACTCGAAGTGAAAGAAACCTTGTTGATCAAAAAAGTACTTTTATAATGTAATAAAATGAATAAAATATCATCATTAGCCACACAAGAATTCTAAACTGTATAAATAATTTTTAAACATAACTATCACAAAAGAAACAGTATAAAATTCCGTATTTTATTTCCCCCCCCCCATACGCCCTAGTACATTTAAAAGATCACAAGATGTTTTACAAGTAACTCAGTTGTTAAAAATGGTTTCTTAACCTTCTTCAGAAGAGGAGACCATTTTGATCACAATCTTTCAAATAACCTTATTTTGATTGAATGGATTTGAACATATTATTTGATTCTTTTACTCTGTATACTTAGAAGAGGGTTCAGCGAGCGTCAATTCCACCATGTATCGTTATGAAGAAAGATAGGCTACTATATTAAAAATACAACTAGCATACCCGAGAGGAAGCTAATTTAAGAAAGATTGTCTTAAATATTTTGAGGTTTAATAGAAAAAATAACAGCTTATTAGCTGTTTTGGAATCAGGTTTCCGTTGGAGAAATTTGTTTTCTAAGCAAAATAAATGTGTGATGTTGGGTTGTTGTTTGCAATTTTCTCTTCACTAACCCCGGGTTCTTCATATCATCACGATGATACTGGAGGGTGAGTATGCGGCGACTTTCTTCTGCAACAGCGTTAGAAGTTAAAACACCTTACTTAGCCAGATAAGATGTCTTTTCAGCCTGGTTGGTAGGAGCGCATTCTTCGGACCCACTGGTCCAGGGTTCGAAATAATGCTGCCGCATCAAGGTCAACAACTATCTCCCCCCTCCTCTGGGTCGGAAAACCACTGTCCGCCGAAAAGTGATTAGGAAAAGATGATACATAAACAATCAATGGAAAATGAAGAGGGATAGATGATAAAGATAAAGAGGTCTGGAAATTGTTATAGAAATTATTCTGTTAGTTTTGTGGATTGAAGAAAGTTCCACTTCACAGAGAGTTGTGAAGTTAAGAACGAGTGGAATGGTAACATGGAATTCTTATTTAAATCATATAAGACTGCGAGTTATGTTAAGGCTCTAGTGAGAGCAACATTAAGTATTCTACACACAGCGATAATAAATAATCTGTTTCGTTCTTACGCAACTTCAGGTGGAGTTTAGAAGTTTTTGATTGTTATATTAGATTGAGGTATGGCACAAGAACTGAATACTGACGGACAAACACCACAAGCTGTGCGAATTGTTACAACTTATATGCCTATTCTGCAGGGTTATCTCTTCCTATTTCCTCTTAACATTTTTGGTTATTTTTCATTCATTTAAAGCTTTCCATTCAAAAAGCGTTTTAAAATTTAAAATAGCAATTTTTAAACAACGAAACAAGCATCTTCAATACTGTGTTCTTTTATTGTGAATGGTAGCATTAAAGGAGCTTAATGAAAAACATATTTACGTGAATATGAACAAAGCGAGAATAAATGTTTTCCTCAATCATTTACAGGATAGTCAGATATCACACAAATGGTATGATAGGAGACATTAAACACATCAGAAGAACAATAAAGACATCAGAATCATACATTCTTAAATATTTCATTTCTATATATAAGAAAAAAAAAGTTCTTTAAGTCATTCTTTTTTCAATGAAACACTTTTTTTTTCATTACGGTAAATTTTAACCACCTAATCTAGAGAAATAAAAAAAAGAAGCGAAAGAAAACAGGAAGTAATTGTGTGAATACTTAAAACTATCTGGGTTATTCGATTGTAAATGTAATAGGAAGTGATGAAATTTTTGTTCGTTTTATTTTGGTTCAGATCAAATTCAATTTATTTTGATTGCCACATATTTTAATTATTGCGGAGCTCTATAGTTTTCTAGTTTTCTTTATGAAATTTTTTTAATATACTGAGGAATTTTTATTTTTGTTTTGGTTCTATGCGGTATATTGTACCACACCACGTTAGTGAAATTAGTCAAAGAAGGAGGATGTTTGTTGAGTAAAAAAAAAAAAGAAGGATGATATAACCGATGCGTAAGATGGAACTGAGAATTTTGTTGTTAGTATTTCTTGGGGTTGGAGTCTCATTTTGTCTTAAGTTCGTCGCTCAGAGAATTAGAGCTTAAGGCGTTATTGAGGGGGTTAGATTTTTCACGACTGCTGAAAACGTACACGATTTTCGACAAGCTATAATTCAATGAAATTAAAATTAATTACTTTAATTATTTTACACCTGCTTTATAAAAGAATGAATTTTTTAAGACAAGTTAACTCGTTAAAATATATTCTTAATTTTTTTACATTATGAGCCCATGAATATAATAAAATTCTCTTTTATGGAATTTGAGTAGGTTTCACCGTGAGCAAGATATTTTGTGCACAAACAGTACTAATGATTTGCAGTAAGTTGATTTATAAAAACAAATATATCTTTTTTACTATGAATCTCTTAAAAGTTAAATAAAACTTTAAAAAAATATATTTCAAAAAGTAAAATATTTCAAAATTTAAAAAAATATATTTTCTTAGTTTTTAAAATAATAAATGAATGTAGGACACTAAATTTAGAGTGTATTACATTTATTATACCTACAAAATTTTTGTGTCTAATTATATTAGTTTTTGAAAATCCTGCACGGAAGTGAAAAAAAAAAAAAACAACTCAAAACTGAGAAAAATGCATTTAGTCTTAGCATTCAATTATAAAATTGAATTTTGAAATTTGCGCATTAAAATGCTTCAGAATGATATAATTTCTTTTTGTTTGCTTCCCCCACTCTCTTTCTTTATTTTTCATCATTTGTTTTACACCAGAGCCTCAAAAATTATTCCACATTTCTTTTCTTTGTTTGGATCAGAAGTTCATCTTCTCCGGCCTGTGATAAGCCTACATTTCAAAACATTATGGTGGATTTCTTTAAATAATAATAAGTATTTGACGTCCATCATTGTAATTGTTAATGACCAGATTTGAGACAGTCCAAGACCAGATCCGAAAGACTTTGGGAAAACTTTCGAGATTAACAAATATAGATTTTAATTTTGGTTGTTCATCTTGGCAAGCTTCCTTGACTAATTCATCCCAATGTTTAAGAAATTCAATGTGGCTTATAAAGCAAAATAAACTGAAACACATTTCGATTTCGAAAATATATGGGCGTGACATGTCCTTTTAAATGCTGATTTTACAAAAACAAACTGTGCAGTTGTTTGAATAACTTCTGAAGATTTTTTGAGTATTGTCATATGATTGGTATCAAAATGTTCAGCATAAAACGACAAATAATACTTAACATTCCTGAAATCTCTGAAAATGTAGCTAAGCCTAGACATTTTGATATGGTATGTTTTATATGTTCGGGAGGTGTTCTATAATCCACAGATTAAGGCCTCGAGCTTTGTGATTTTATCGAAGACCACCGTGCTAATTAATGAAGTCTGTAAGTTAAAAGACACTAGGCTTTAAAATTCTCAAGTGAGTTAAAATTGATTGGATCATATGATTATTTTTTAAAGTCACACTTAGAAGTAACACGAGGGCTATTGACGACAAACCCCGTAATTTTGAGCTTTAAACAACTTTCGAGAACGAACCTTGATCTGGCATCCTCCTTTCCTTACTTTCACATAATGCCCACGTGAGGACTTTGAGTCCCTAAAGATTTAGCAGGAATCAACAATGACGGGTCTTTAGTGGAATCAAGATTAGAAGCCACGGCTTGAGTGAAACAACGCAGGTCATGAGCTAACGACTATGACCACGCGGCTACCATTTCTGGCCAGATGAGGAAGTTTTGAGAATACTGTACCAATCACTTACAATTCTCGTTGCTTGTCTGTAGTTAGAAATCCGAAGAGTATCGGTTCTGTATTTTGAGTCCCACTTGAATTTAATATGCAGCCTATCCCCTTTCTTCTTCCCTATTTTTCTTTAAGGCTTTTAGTAGGTTTGGGATTGAAATCCATGACTGGGATGCGTTTTCTAAACACAATTTCAGGAGTTTGTGTTATTCAGAATAATAATACATTTATGGACTGGATTACTTTATTACAGAATCAGTCTCGATTCCAGCTTTCAGGTATATAGAAAAGAAAGAAAAATTCTAAAATGAAGTTTCTCTTCGAAATGGAATGCTGTAAGTTTATTTTTATATTTAGAAGAAATTAAGAAAAAAACAACTGAAGCGTTTTTTATTTGAAAATAATGAAAACAACTGCTTACTTATGGCTGTATTCCTTTAATGAAACGTTCTGATTTAAACTGGAACACATTTTCAAAAAAAAAAAAAAAAAAAAAGAAAAAAATATTTTCGAAATTTAGTATAAATTCTTGACGCTGAAACACATATATCCTTTTATTAAAATGCGTTTTTAAAAATTAGCACTAATTCCACAAATCTAGTATTATTCTGTACAAAAGGATGTAGAATACAGATTCATAACATTATTTGGTTGATGAAAAAGACCCGTGTTAGGCAGGGGAATGGAGGACGAATCATCGTTTGTTCCTTTTCTTAAAAGTCCATGAGTTGACACTCTTCGTATCCCAAAAAATCGTCTGTAACTTTTCCTTCCATCCTCGCCTTCTTTGGAGCAAATTCGCTGGAAACACCCTTTTGCTTAGATTGTTGCTTGATTTTCAGTGTACAGTCTATACCGCAGTAGCCTATTGGTCATAGTCGCGGACTCGCTGGCCACGATTTTCTTCGGGTCGTGGGTTCGAGCCTTGATGACACTAAAGACTTGCAGTGTAGTGGGTCTGCTGAACATAAATCTGGTCGAGGTCCCAAGCAAACCGTTTGGCGTGGTGTGGAAGTTTGGAGAGGGAAGGGCCAACTCAGTTGTCATTCTCGTCACTTGACTGAGGCTCAAAATTCCAGGTTGCGTCACCAATAACCCTCGTGTTTCTTCTCAGTACTACGTTAATGAATCACATCCGGAGTACAGTGATGAATATTGTTCGTATCGATGTTGGCAACTCGATGCGGCAGCAATTAAATTTTGATTTGGCAGCAGAGGGGCAATTGAAAACTCACCTATGTCTCAATATCAAACTTGTTTCGACGCCGTGTAATAGATGGTAGCTGAGAATGGTAACACCAACATGCCTTAGCAGCCACGTCCATCGTCAAAAAGAGGTATTTTTTACCTCTCCTTATAGTGTATTTTAAAAGAAAATATGAAAAAAAACCATATTTGGGTTCCATTATTTTACTTCTGTAGAATAGAAGAAAATGACAAAGATTTAAGAGAACATAAAACGAGTTCAATGGACGATCTTAACTGTTGTAATTTTTGAATTTAGTTATGACAATTCTCTAATAAAAGCATCAGCTATATTATGATATTTGTTAAATAACTGTATTTAAATAATTCAAGTAAGATAAGGAAATATATTTACAAAAAGTTTCAATACAAAAAAAAATTTAGTTACACTCGAAAACCTTTAAATTCTTTCAAAATTATTTCGTAATTATTTAAGCCGTAATACATTTTGCAAATAGAATTAATGATTAAATCTGTCTGAAAATGAAAAAATAAATAAATAAATAAAAGCTTCAAATTCTAAATCAAGCGAAGCCGCATAACCTGTTTAATCATTCAACTTCACACAAATAATTACTTCTTATCGTCTACAATAAAATTCAGATTTAAAAAAAAAAATTACTGTAATTAACCTATTGAGATAAATACATTTATTAAGCTTCTGGTTGCGTTTCTTTGTTTTTATTTTTGGAATAAACTGAAAAACAAATTCTACTAATAATGCTAACAGAAAGGACATCAAAATATTTTGATTGGTTTTTATACTCACAATAACATTTGCGATGGAGCTTCTTGCAATATTGTTCTTTCTTTCTTTTTTTTTTTAAATAAAAGAAACTCGAATATAATGTATTTAAAGGGGGAAAGATTTCTTTTTTATTTCTAATGCAGCAGACGATACAGACATTATCCTAACACCGAACAGAGATCAAAAGAATACAATACACAGACACACATCAAACACAAGAACAGAAAAAAAGGTGCAGCGACTCTCTTCTACAACAGCATTAGAAGTTAAAAGGCCTTACTCAACCAGCCAGATTAGATATCTTTTCAGCCTTATTGGTAGGACCGTCAACTTCGGACCTATTGGTCCAGGGTTCGAAATAACGCTGCCGCATCAAGGTCATCAATTCTCTCTCCCTCCTCAGGATTGGAAAACTACCGGCCGCCGAAGTTATGACTTAGGACTTGAACACTAGATGGCAGCACAGCCTATACTCACTGATTGCATATGTCTCCGATGCAAAAATACTTGCCTCTGTACGTCTAATTAAGACAAAAGGCACTAAAAATCACGACTACTGATATTCCGGCTCTGTGTCGACGAGACCGACCACTCAACACGAGACAGCCGATGATTCAAAATGGAAACTATCCCAAGCAAAACTCAACTCAACAGGGAGGGGATGTATATAAATTGCAGTAATGGCTGACAAAATCGAAAAACAACCTTCTGAACAAGCCAATGATTTTCTTCCTATCATCACGATGATACTGGAGGGAGAGTATGCAGCGACTCTCTTCTACAACAACGTTAGAAGTTAAAAGGCCTTACTCAACCAGCCAGATGAGGTATCTTTTCAGCCTGATTGGTAGGACCGTCAACTTCGGACCCCTTGGTCCAGGATTCGAAACAAGCTGCCGCAACAACTCTCTCCCCCTCCTCGGCGACGGAAAGCCACATCCCGCGGCCGAAAAGGAATAGAACTTGAAAAGCGTATAAAATAAAGTAGTTAAATTATTTAAAGTATCTCTGGCCTGCCAATGTCGGGAATAGATACAGTTCTTAGTGAAAGCTGAACAGACGGGGAGATGATCAGCATTCATGGACGCTCCGCTGTAGCAGAGAGGGCATGCAGAACTGTCCACTATCCGAAATCGGCAAAGATGAGCACATAAACAATTATGCCCAGTCGTGAGACGAAAGGCAACTAACTACAAAGGGGGAAAAGATTAAAAGTACAAAAAATATTATAATTTGAAATCACTTTCGCTGATTTTCAACACTAGTGGGAGTTTTCAATTTTTCTAAATTCTTCTCGATACCCAGAAGAAAAGAAATAATAATAGTTGAGTAGAAATATTTTTCTGTAGAGGTAGAGAAGGATTATAATGAATGAATGCACGATACAGATTAGATATTGTGGCGCATCTGTATCGTCTGTCAACTTAAATATTAGTCTAAAGTTCAACTTAATTTCAAGCACAGATGAAGTAATTAAAACAGGCACACAAGTATGATTCAAGAAAGTAGTCAATTACTTTCCAAAGCCTTACTTTTTATTGGTTCTAAAAAAGGAAATACTCTGTATTGGTACACAGTCCCTCCTCGCAGATACCAATAACTATTATAAAATATCCACGATTACTTTTACCGGGATACGATGGGAATAAATCCCCAATGGAGAAAGCTTCGACCAGACGGCGTCGACTCCTAGTCCCTATCGATCACACACAAGTAACTCCCGTGCACAAATCAAAACCTTCACACTTAAAATGTCTTTCACAACTATCACAACTTTTCCATATTTATATTCAATTCTTTGCCTCTTTTGTACGATTTGATCACATGTATTCAATACACTAAAGTTTTCCTAATCTGCGTAACCATGTTTCATTTGGTGGGAAATATAAAATCACAGGGGAAAAAAACCCTTAGGTGTTAGTTAAGAGAAGTTTCGAAAATAACTCCTGTTCCAAAATTTTGTTTCCGGAAAATAAATATTTTTAATATAATTCTTGTTTTTAATTAGTTTAGATGGGTCTAAAGGGAAGAATCAGTACCAAATTCTCTTGGGAACTGGACGTCTAGCATCGGCACAGCTATACGGCCGGTGCACTAACTAGTAATTAACAACCCAAGTCCAAAGAGTGCGGAAAAGACTCGTATATCTATCCTCTGCTGGGGTGGCTGCGGTAGCCTAGTGGTCATGGTCTTGGACTTGCGTCCGGCGTTGTTTTCGCCGAATTGTGGGTTCAAGTCCTGTTGCCACTACGAGTGAACCTGTCCGTGTAGCGGTGATGACGCATGTTAAATCTCGTCGAGGACGCAAGTCCTCCTGTGGCGTAGTATGGAAATTTGAAGAGAGAGCTGACCGCTCAGGTGTCGTTCTCCTCACTTGACCAAGAAAACTATTGTAAGATTCGTTGCCAATAGCCCCTCCTTTGTTTCTCGGTGCGACATAAATGAGCAATCGATCTATTCACTATTGGGAGGCTCGGAATCGAATGAGCTAAATAAAAGCTAAAATGAGCTAAAGCTAAATAAAACGAATGAAAGAATATTAAGTGCAAGTAACTGCATATTGTCGATAAGAAAAGTATAGAAAAACTCTTTTAGTAATAGTCAGTAGGAATGAAACTGTAATACACGCATCTATGTTTGCATATTGGCCATAAAAATATAGAATAGTTTTTTTTTATCAATAGTTAGTACGAAAAATAATGTAATACACGCACCTGTGTTGTATCTTCACCACCAAAACAAGTATTTCAGAGCATTTTTCAAAACATCCTTTTGTACTTGACCTACATAAACAACCTTAAAAAAAAGAGGTACCAAAGCAATTTTACTCCAACGCAAATATCCCGTCCTTGCTTGATTTTTCAATAACACGAGAAATTGTGGAAAAGAAAAAGTGACTCAACGAATTTCACGCACTACAGGTCACAATAAAAAATCACCAAAGAGAATCGCCAAACAAAATTTCCCTTTTTTTTTACCTCTAACTTTCTCTACACTCTTTTTAGTGAAAAAAAAAAGGATCCAACCCTAAGACATGAAGTTTGAAGTACCACACCTGTTGCTCAGCACCGATTGTCCTTTTTTCTTTCTGACGGAAACTGGGTGTTTAAACGGAAGCGGGACACCTAGGCTAGTCCAGAGTATCAGAACACAAAACATTCGCTTTCGCCTTGGCGGGAAAGGAAGCGTGAAAATTCTTTGTGTTGTAGAGTTTAAATGGATTCGAATCATCGCTCTGGTGTTCACACCCCTTTTACAAACTTTTTTTTTGTTCTGTAATGAAATAGGTGCTGAGGAATGGAAACCACGCATGGTTGTGTTTATTTCAATTCCTTATGCAATGCTTTATCTCGTTTTATAAGGTAGTTTGGCATGGTTGGATTGGATTAACAACAAGCCTCAGTTATACAATGGCATATTATGAAACCGAGTTAATTCTTATGGCTCCAATTTACCAGCCATTTTGACTTCGTGAACGTAATGTTATTCCTATGGGATGTTTACTATCGTCGTCAAATCTATACTATTTGATCTATTTGAAAATAAACATTTGTGTCCGAGAGAACAAACAATAATGAAGGTTTCTGATAAAATTGCATTTCCCCCCCAAATTTTTATAAAAATAAACCACTAATTTAATCATTCATTCTTAGGGTTTTCCAGTGTTTATAAAATATTCCAAAATATTTTCAATAGGGAAAAAAATGTTATTCCGTAAAAACCTCTTCAATATTTCTTTCTCTTTCAGATGCACTTTATTGTATTCACACAGATAAAGTTGTATTGATATGAGGACGGTAGTAGAAATTCTATAAGATTAAAACTAGGTTCACGAAATCGAAATGGCCGGTAGACGGGGACCTTAACTGTAAGACAAGGTATTTCATTTAAAAGGCTGTAATTTATCTTTTAATTAAGATGAATATTGCGATCGCTTGGATAAATGTAACCGAATTAATTCATAGATTTTTAAGGTATATTTACATGAATAATTTTAAAAATAATTACATTGTATAATTTTAATTTGATATTCTTTTAACTTTGTATTTAAATTTATTTGAATTTTATATATTTATTCAGAGAGCTTTTGAATAGAGGCAAACTTTAAGGGGATGCCGCACGCATCAAAAGGATTGTGAATTGATAACCACTGCCGGTGGCTATGACATCTTACAAGAACTTCGGTAGGAGACTCTGTTCACGAGAGCACTGAAGAGAAAATACATGATTTTGTAGCATATGGTTCGAACTTCAAGAGGTGCCTCCCTCTTTTTGGAAGATGGGTTCGGAGACATTAGAGCGATCTATTTTGTCAGGTGGATCAGGAGTATTAGAATAGTTGGTGTGGTCCCCCTGCTTTCCGTATTTAAGAGTTCTTGGTTTCTTTCTTTTTGGGGGTATTTAAAACCGTTGAGTATAACACACCTATAGAGTCTGAAATGGATCTGGTTGCAAGAATCATGTTTGTTGCCCCCCTGCAGATATCTTATACAACTTGGAAAACTTTAAACATTAGTTATAGTATACTTACAATAGCCTTCATAGGTCTACAAGAGTGTCGAAGGAACTCGTAAACGAGACTCAATGACTCCTAGCCCACAAGGTCGTTGCTCCTCCTACCATTTAAATTATCGTTACTTTCATCAATAACGTTTGAATTGAAATAATTTTCATAATTTTTTGTACAACATTCATTTCATTCTTCTCACATTTAAAATGTTTCTGGTGACAATGTTGGAATGCTCACAGCGACAGAGCTCATCCAAAGGTTTAAAGACAAAAACCGCCCACCCGGGAAACAATCACCCCCGCACTAAGCATTTATCGACAAAAATAATTTTTTTGCAACAATAAATTAAGAGATATATTAGTATATGTTGGAGTGAAGAACATAAAAGATAATTCATGATTTCGAAATTCAGAAGGAAACAAAAACTAACTATGTGTTTACAGTTGATGTTTAGACTTCAGCTCTAATATTTCCAATTTTTCACTCTTCCTTCTTTTTAGAAAACATATCAATCTGCATTCCACTAATATCACGATTTACAGCTAATAATAGAGGCAGACACTATAACTTACACTCACAGTTAGACAGCCGGCCACAACTTTGGTACAAATAATACACACAAAAAGGAAAAATGAAGTGTTCAAAAAGGAAGAACTAGATAAAACATGTACGTGAATACAAGGTATACAATTATGAGCCCACAATAAGAAAAATTAAAAGTTTAGAAATGTAATCAAATATTGAAACAATTAAGAAACTTATTAGGTAGTTTTACAAACCAGAAGAACACGGGATTTAAGCTTGAAATGTAAATAAGGATTTTCACACAAAGACTTCGGTCAAAAAGGTTTCACTTCAACCTCAGCGAATGAAAACTTTTGGTAAAAGGGCAAAGGGAAACGTAGTGTTCAAATTTTTTAACAGAGGTTCAAGAACATAAATTTTTTTTTATCAAATTAGAACGATTTTAATAACAAACGAAGGGATCACGAGCTGTTAAGAAGCAAGTAACAAACCCTAAATTGAAATAAAAAAAATTCAAATTTGGTGGTATATTGACTATTTCAGATGATGAATGTTTTATTTTAAAATAAGCTTATACATTCAGCAAGCTCGTTGCGCTGACTATAAATTGAAGATAAGGAATCTGCGTTTATTATTTGCTATGTATCGAACTCCCAACACAAGTGAGTTTAAAATTAACATTGGAGAAAAAGTAATAAAATGTTCCATTCCTTCTTGTTCATTTGTGAAGCAGTTTTGACTTTTGTGTGGAATAAAATATAGGCATAGAAGATAAGTTATAAAGGAATTAGACTTTTGAATCTCAGTCCAAATGTAGTCAAGGTTATTTTAGAAAAAAAATTCTCTTCTCAATCATGTTATTATTGGGAATAAATGTACTTCTTGAAGTATAGTTTTTCCGAGATTAGTTTAGTTTAATTAACGTCGCACTAGAAGCAACACGAGAACTATTGGCGACGGACCTCGAAATTTTGAACCTCGGACAATTGACGAAGACGACAACTAACTATCGAGTAATACTTACCTGCTGATGATTGTAATGCACTTTAATAAGATAAACCGCTGATAGAATGAAAGAAATTGACATTATTATATCTTACTCGTAAAAGAGTTAAACGTTACACGGTGCTCTTTATTTTACATCCTAGACTTCAATGTGTCAACTTCTTCAATTTATCGTCATCGGTTTTGGTTGTTTGTACGAAATTTACCAATCCTTGCGGGTTTAGTTTAGTTTACTTTTAATTAACTTCGCACTAGAAGCACCACGAAGGCTATTGGCGACGGACCTCGTAATTTTGAGCCACGGTCAAGTGACAAGGACGACACCTGAGCTGGCACCCCCTCTCCTAGCTTCCATACCACGTCAACGGGAGGACTTTGCGTCCCGACAGATTTAATGTGCTTCAGCCCCGGCTACACTGCGGGTCCTTAGTGGCCAAGATTCGAACCTGCAGTTCAGTTCAGTTCAGTTTTTATTAACGTCGCACTAGAAGCAACACGAGGGCTATTGGCGACGGACCTCGTAATTTTGAACCACGGTCAAGTGACGAGGACGACACCTGAGCTGGCACCCCCCTCTCCTAACATCCACACCACGCCAACGGGAGGACTTTGGGCCCCGAACAGATTTAACGTGCATCAGCCCTGGCTACACGGCGGGTCTTTGGCGGCCAAGGATCGAAAACGCGACTGAACGAAAACCGTCGGTCGCTAGTCCACCACCTTGACCACCAGGCTACCGCGGCCCCGATTCGAACCTGCGACTCAATGAAAATCTCCGACCGCGATTCTGAAATCATGACCACTAGGCTACCGCGGCCATGTTATTCCAAGAAAAAGAAGGTAATTAAGGTTGATTGTTATTTGTATTTCCTAGAATTTATGAAACTTACGTTCCCAATTTTTAGTTCAATTTCTATGATGAATGCGAATGTAATACCGAAAATGAGCACTTTTCAAAATATTGAAGAACATTTTCAGAATGATCAGACGTTATTTTGTACGGTTCTTTAAATTGAAACTGTCATGCCATTCTCGAAAATACGATAAACAACGATTTCCATGTCATGCACTTCAAAAAATTATATGCTTGCATTCTTTTTCTACCACATATCCTTCTGCTATGCATTTTAATTTCCTTACGTCGTACTGCATTACCTACGAATGGTACTCGTTTTCCAAATCAGCACGGAAAATGCAGACAGTGATGATGCAAGTGGAGTGGCATATAAATGCTACTAAAACGTTCTAAAATAAAATGTCTGGAATGCTGAAAAGGATATAATACTTTTAAAAGTAACTTAACAAAGACAAATTTTTCTTAAAAAAAAAAAATTCCTTTACACAAAGAAAGGTCCTGATTTATGTAACCAGAAAAAAACAAACTTCTTCCGAAACGTTAAATATTAAAGAATTCTTTGATTTGACCTCCTTACAGCCTTGGGTCAGATAAAGGAATTTCATCAATTCAGACAATCCATAACTAATATTTCACATAGAATTCGATCCCCTTGTTCCACATAGGATTCATTACGAGTTTTGAAAAACAATGGGCTAATGGCGTTCACACTGCAAGTGATAATTGAAAACGGAATCCATTGTGCCTACAGTTTGCTATCGAAATCGTGGGGTCACGTGCCTTGTAATTGGAAATTTAGCTCCTGCTTCATCAAGATACTCCGACGCAGGAAATAGATGGGGCACGATTTTGTTGAGTGGGGATCGTGATTCCGCATGCAGTTTTGATGTGTCGTGTTTCGGTAATAGAAGAGATATCTGAAGGCTAAGACAAATATAAATATTTCATTCATTATATATTTTGAATGGGTTCAAATGCTTTTTTATACGCACTTTGAAAAAAAAAAATGTTTTGTTTTCTTCAAATGATTGCAGCAAAAATTGAATGAGAAATTGAAATGTTTTAGGGAACAGTTTATAATACGTAAGACAAAAAAAATATTTGATTTTAATGAATACGTCTGATGTAAAATTGGTTCAACTGTTCCTTAAATGTAACATAATATAATAATTAAATATTAAAATAGCCCGTTTCAAGAGTTTTGATTTTTCTTGTTAACTTACAGCAGTACGTAGATATTTTTCACTTTTTTTTTTCTCTCGGCTGCTTTCATACCAGGAATCGAAGTCGAGAGGAAAATATCTCAAATATTTTAAATACCAAAAAGCTAAATATGTATTCTTTTTTTAAAACCCGCTAATTTAATGTCTTATTCTTCACAGAAATTACTTATTTATGTTTTATGTGTAGCCGCGGTAGCCTAGTGGTCATGATCGTGGATTCAAGGCAGGCGATTTTCGTCGAGTTGTTGGTTCGAGATATGATACCACTAAGGATCCGCCGTGCTGCCGGGGATGATGCATGTTAAATCTGTCATGACTCAAAGTACTGCCGTTGGTGTGGTGTGTAATTTAGGAGAAGGAGGAGCCAGCTCTGATGTCATCCTCTTTATTTGACCGAGGATCAGAATTACGAAGTCCATTGCCAATAGCCCTCATGTTGCTTCTGATGTGACGTTAATAAAACCAACCAACCAACCAACCAACCAACCAACCAACCAACCAACCAATCTATGTATTAACGACAAATAATTACACGTTTCATGGGGATTGATTGATCACATATTTACTATCATCACACTTGGAGAAATATTGATTCGAAACCTAGATTTCTGACCAAGGCTCACAATGACAATTCCGGCTCATGAAATAACATCCCATTCTCCAAACTTTACTAAGCAATCAATTAAATCAGCAATGCCACCTACTCATCCCTACACATGAACAAAAGTGAAGTCAAGTGAAGAAATGTATTAAATATTGCTTTGAAGATATTTTCCTTCAATACTGCGAATAATTTCACCCAATTTTTAACAAGCTATTTTTCCATTGTTGCACATCTTATTGGGTAAATCTCCGTGTTAATAAGTTTCACGAGAGGTATTTTAAAATTTTAATTATATTCCATCGAGTCTATGATTCGAGCCCTGATGCCACTAACGACCCACCGTGTAGCGGGACTGTTGTACGTTAAATCTGTCGAGCTCCTAAGTCCTTCCATGTGTGTGGAGTGGAAGTTTGGAGAGGAGGTACCTGCTCAGATGTCGTTTTTGTCATTTTGCGACGTTGGGCTATTCGCGGTTTTCTCTTCACTAACCTTGGGGACTTTTTAATTAAGATTGATTGTTATAAATAGCAACTTCTTCCCAACCAAAAAGGAAACGTGGTTATTTAAATTAGGAGCAAGTAGAAATAAAGTGAAGCGAGGGAGATAGGAAGTATATAAGCAAAGCGAGAGTCGCACGATAGAGGTCGAGTGACTCTAGCTTTTAACAGTTGTTCTATAGTCGAAGACGGGGTAGATAATTGCTACAAATTATCAACGGCATAGTGGAGCCTAGAAGTCGAGACAACCTCAACTTCATCCTGTTGGTACGACTCCGTTAGTTTGATATTAGTGGAACAAGAGAATATATCTAGGGTGATATTTTGGGAGAGTCGGTGTACAGTTGTCGTTATAGTAGTAACTTGTGAAATAAATACAGTGTGTGAGATCTGTCTTACGTCTCTTTGAATGACTTATTGACTCTTTAGTGTTAGTATATTTAGTTTAGCTATGGCACAAGAGGCGAATAGGAATATTTCATCGTCATAACTTGACCGACGCTCATAACGAAGAGGTTCGTTGTCAATAGCTCTCGAGTTCCTTCTTCGTGCTACGCAAATAAACATTTCACCAATGAAATTCCTATCACATAATAGAATTCGTGCGTGCTTAATATGTAATGGTTCAAATTATACTCACGTTGATATGATGCTGTAGTTGAGAGAATGAGAGGAAATTCCTCTGTCTTCTTGACGTAGTTTGAAAATTTCAAAGTCTGTCGCCAATGACTATCGTATTGATTCAGTATGTGATAAAACAATCAACTAATCAATTATTGTTGAGATCCAGCATAGTTGATGCACCGGTGATTGGAGAGTACCGGTTTCATCACTTTCTAAAATTTTCTCAATTCAATCTACGAAAAACGAAGAATTTTAATTGAAGATGATTTTGAAATGAAAAATGATGAATTATAATAAAGCTAAGAAAACGAGTTTTATTAGAAGCCATGGATAGTAGAAAACCTTTATGTCTTTGACACTCAATTATTCCTAAATATGACCTAAATAGTTATTTCCCTTCATTTAAGAAAATGAGAGAATACGTAATTTATATTTTTATCCTTCATTTTTTTTAAATTAAATTAAATGTAAGAATTTTAAATAATCATCTTTGAAAAGTAAATTAAAAAAATCGAAATTCATATTTAACGAAGAACGCAAAGCTATGAAAATCAGGTAATTAATTCAAGCACGAAAGTAACACTTAAAATTCTAGTTTAAAAGACGAAAATCTCTAGTTTAAAAAATTGTTTTTCATTATATCTTTTCGCAAAATATGTTCTTCTCTAAGACATTTTAAATTTCACCTATTGTGATTCTGAGTTTGAAGGAAATTTTAATTTTACTATTAGAAGGAACAGAAATAGAGTTTTTAATTTCTAAGATATTTTGAAACGTCTTTAGACAGAAATTGATAAGAAATTATTTATCTTCAAAATAAGAAGTCAAAGAGAATAAGGAATTCAGCTATTGATTGATGCTTAAAAAATGGAATAAATTATTATTATTCATCACTATGATGGCAAAATAATTAGAAATAAAATATTACGATTGAAATATTGGTCAAATATGAAAAACGATCTTTGAAATGAATCTGACAATAACAGAAAATAATCTTTAATTAAAATATAAACAAATTATACTTTGCAAGGATTGAATATTTATTACGATTAATTAGTTCATGAATAATAATGGAAACAAAAAACAAAGCAAAAGATATTTTACTTAACTATTTTTTGTTAACCCTATTAACAGAAAAATGGACATTCTAAGTTTCTGTGCTGGCTGTTTTTAAATTACTCTATTCTACAAATCTCCGAATTTATTGCAGATTATTTATTTCAAATTCCACCAATCATGAGAAACTTATGTGACCTTACTTTAATTTCCTATTCTCACGCAAACGAACAGAAGCCGTGTTATTTACAACTCAAACAATAATCTTAAGTACGTGTTGAAATTCTCGGCGAATGGTGGAGAGCAAATTACAAATTCGTTTCTTTGTTTAACACTATTTCAAAATAAGGGTAAACAGTGTACACAATAATTCACCAAAAAATCAATTGGTGTAGTATAATAGTAATTGACTCCCATAGGAACAACACTAACACCGTTTTCCTTCGCGAAATTATTTCCGCTGATACATAAAAC
>BMAW01128637.1:409487-450408 GCA_019974015.1 Nephila pilipes | reverse complement strand
TAATGAGGGAAGTAATTTTCTATTAGCTTCACATATGTTGCTGAATGATGTGCACATGGATGACATTTTAATGAAGTTTGAATTTTTTACTGTTGCAAAAGGGACACAGTAGCAATTAATTAAATTGTTACAATATGGAGGTATGCGATTACACAAGTGATGTAGCAACAGTGATGAACTTGCTGTCAATGATGACGCATATTCCTTCTCGAATACAGATGAAACTACTATATTTAGAGTTAAGTAGAAAGCTAAAAGAGATTGTTTCTATTTAAAAGTTATTCCAGATCTTCTGAATGCTAAATGATAAAACGTCAAGTTTTATCAGGCTTTAGACATGTTATGTCACACCATTACAGAGGCAAAAATATTTTTGCAGAGGAAGCTTTGGGCGATTAATTTAATTTAGAATGATAACACTCCAGCAGAAGCCAAGGAGTGGCACTTGCTCTCCATTGCTCTATAATTTTTTTTAGCAACAGTGAGCTAAATAGATGCATGCTAATCCAGAAGTTAGTTTGATTAAAATGCTTAGATTTGTTGATGCATCTGAAAAAGCTTAAGGAGCTTTTGCATATAGTGTCATTACACTTCTGGATATATATCTATAAACCTAGTAGGTAGTAAATCGCGAGTGTCACTAATAAATCTAGTTACGATTCTGGGGTTAGAGCTCACAGCAATTTTTCTTCTGGTAAATCTAATGTCACGAATGATTTTTGCGCTTAAATTAGATGTGAGTAACGTCTTCTTTTGGTCCAATTCCATAACAGTGTTATCATGTTTATATAAAGTGTCATGCGATCTCAAAACGTTTGTTGCCTATAGGATTGCTCCTATACAAGGGAAAACATTTATGCCTCAATGAAGACTTATTCTTCAGAAGAGAAGACAATCCAGCTCAAGAGAAATCGCCCCTATCAAAGTGTTACAGACTCGGATGTGATGGGCAATCTCCAAATTCCTGATGGAGAATGAGTATCTAGATAGAGAGATCTCAATGTTAGTTATCAGTGACATTTTATTAAAGAACAAAAACTAATTTGTGACGCTATATGTATGCTGAATCAACAATCTAGAATGTTTATTGATGTAATTTTTTAATTTATCTCATAATTTCTAAAAGCTGATACTTATTTTGAGTTTTGTTTATATCTTTTCGAATAATTGTTCAGGGGAAGGTAAGTTATGAGGTTCCCTGCAATATAATGAATAAAGGAAAACAGAAAAATTAATCATAACGCTCGTTCACCAATCAGAATTCAAGGTTAAATTTATTGACCTATAGAAATATGGAAAAGTATCCTCTGAGAGTAAGGTAAATATTTTTTTGCCTTTTATTGATGATAATATTTTAAGAGTAAGTGGTACTCGTAGATTAGCTAATAGTTAGTATAAAAGTGATAAAAATTTCTCTAAAATCTTAACTAAAAGTCATAAAGTGACATTCTTAATTAAATATGTCATGAAAGATATATATATATATATATATATATATATATATATATATATATTATATGTGACATATATATTATTTATGATATGAAATATATTTCATGTCACAAATATCATATATATTCATATCATATATATTACATATGACATGAATATATATGACATATTATTTATGACATAAAAGATATTTACATGTAGGCCCCTAGAGTTGATTGCTTCTTTTTAGTCAAAGATTTTGGACTATAAGTGATTGTAATGTATGCAGAAAAGTAGTACATCACTGTATCAAATGCGTTAAATGTAATCCAATAATATGTGAGCAAATCGTAAGCCATTTGCCAGAAGATAGAATCACCACTATTTTCCGTTTAATTGTGTGGGAGTTAATTTGTGTGGTTAATTTCAAGCTAAATATAAAATTTGAAGAAAGGGTGTATATAATAAATTTATGTACCTTTAAGTGTGTTTTTGCAACAAAAACATGGTATTTGGAATTTGTAACTGATATGAGTAGTGATTTTTTTTATGCAACTCTTAAATGATTCATCAGTAGGAGAAGTCTGTGTGCTAATATTTATTTAGATAAGGCGAATAACTTTGTTGGTAGTAATTTAGGGCTAAAAGGACTTCATAGATTGGTTAACCAACCTGATAAAAACTGAGACAGTTATTTGGGAACTGAAGATATAAGTTGGAATTTTATTCCACCCTGAGCACACCTCATCATGGAGGCCATTGGGATGGAGCTCTCGAATATGCGAATAATCTTTTAAATTATGTAATTACAAATTAACCTATAAAGAATTCCTCACAATAATTCTACAAATCGTGGGATTTTGAATTAAGTACCAATTTATCACATATATCTTCTGAATTAGACGACTTTGATATTTTATTTCAAGGACACTTCTTAAATGGTTATCCTATTACTATAATTGTCTAACCAAATGCTCTAAATTTATCTGGCAATAGATAAAAACAGAGTCAAAAACTATCTAAAATAGTCCGGATAATTTGAAGAAAATGATCAAATAACTATTTGAGTACACTTTAAGAGAAGAACAAATGGTTTCTTAAAAAAATATAATTATGAGCTTGGAATAATGTTAATATTAAAGAGAAAAATAAACAAGCTGTTTATAATTGGCCGATGGGGCATATAATCGAAGTATATCCAGGTAAAGATAGTAAAATAAGAGTCGTATTGATGAAAACTAAACAAAGTGTGTTTAAAATACCTATTTCAAGTTTATGCATTTTTTCCTTTTCTACATTAAAATAATTTACTTATTGTCTAGAATGTATAATATTTGCAAATTGTATTATTGTATTATAATAATTTATTATTCGCATAAATTGATGGTATTTGTAATTTTTTTGTTGAATGATTATAGGAATAATATAATAAAAATTATTTATGTTGTTGACCAGAGCCTTGTCAACGAGGGGCGGAGCGTCCGCTCATGTAAATGTAATATAATTCAAAATGTCTGTTTGCGCATGCCATGATTCGTCACCTATTGCAATGTAAGTACCAAGTGAGAAAGGTGATTTTATGCTTCTTCATGTTGATGAAAATGTGGTTTTAGTTTTTATTAACGTCGCACTAGAAGCAGCACGAGGGCTATTGGCGACTGACCTCGTAATTTTGAACCTCAGTCAAGTGACAAGGACGACACCTGAGCCAGCAACCCCTCTCCTAACTTCCACACCAGGACAACGGTAGGACTTTGAGCCTCGACAGATTTAACGCGCATCAGCCTTGGCTACACAGCGGATCTTTACCGGCCAAGGACCGAACCCGCGACTGAACGAAAACCGCCGGCCACGAATCCGAAGCCATGTTAGGCTACCACTAGGCTACCGCGGCCATAAAGGAATTGTGGAATTAAATTATATTCAATCTGCATTTAGTGTTACATGGATCCTCAAGAGTGATTCAATGAACTTAAATATAATTATAGTCCACACGTGTCTTTGTTGTGTCCAATGAATTAATATGAATTATGAAAAGCTGAACTTCGATTAACAGCTATAGATAAAGTAAACATTTTTCTTTTGTATGAGTTTAAATATATCTGTACAATTTTTTAAAACAATTATCTTTTCGAGTTTTTCATATTTTTTCGTAAAAATAGATTGTAGAATTTCACCAGATTTTTCAACATTTGTATTATAACTATTTGTAACTGTTCTAAACTTAAATGGATCTTTGTGAAATTTAGATATTAAAATATATAAGGATATTTACTATTATTTGTCTGAATATCTATTTTTTACTCGACGCAGTTAGTTGATTATTAATTTCAATATCAGGAATTTTAGTATCGAGAAAAACGTTATTTTCTTCAAAATGTTTATCAAACATTTTATTGTATCAATATTAGCAAATAATTTTATAATTATCAGGAATTGTATCATCATATTCTATTATAAAATC
This sequence comes from Nephila pilipes, assembly GCA_019974015.1. Lineage (NCBI taxonomy): Eukaryota > Metazoa > Arthropoda > Arachnida > Araneae > Nephilidae > Nephila > Nephila pilipes. The sequence continues at coordinate 446,513 of BMAW01128637.1, read as the reverse complement.
TTTTTATAGATATGTGATGGACTGCCTAACATTCTTAATTTTGCCCCTGCCTATATATAGTGAATTGAAATTGAGGTACATATTTTTTATGAATATTGTACTTAAATTCATTGAAGTCCTTTAAAGGTTACACAAGTTCGATAGTAATAACAGTAATAAAGTTCTCTATATCCTTAATTATGTGTTTCTTAATATTTAGGTTATTTGAAATCGTTAATCGATATTCTGTACCCTTATATATATTTCTTAATATCTTATCTTTAATTATTTTCAATTTTCCTTTAATTACGTGTTACTAAATGATTCTTAATATAACTTTTGCAATCATTGTGTTTACAACTTACTAGGGAATAATCCCAAGTGTCACGTGTAGAATTTTATTAAAAAAAGGTATCGTTTGAAAGAACTTGACTTAAAGTGAAAACATGCTAAAATCCGTCTGAAGGAACCATTCATTAGCTATTGTCAAATGAAAATAGATTAAATTGGGTCCCCGTATGCTGTTTAATGTGGTCCTCTGTAATTTTCCTATTTTCCTCTTTTTTTCTAAATACTTCTTCCGCCGCTTAACAATTGTACAATTTTGTGCTCTCTGCGAATGAATTGTGCAACCTTTAATTAATCTTTGTTTCTTTTGCCCCATAATCAGCGATAGCTTTCCGTATTTTTTCAGCTCGTACTCCTCACTACCTATTGTTTTCTCAAACGGAGGATCATCAGAAATTTCAACTTCAAGATCTCAACCGTTTAATTTTTTTATTACTGCACATTCTGTTACAGTATTTAATGACACAGGAAACTCATTTTCAATCTCTCCTTCAATGTCCTTGAACAGATGCTAACTAATATTATTTTACTCTGGTGTTGGATCTGTTGCTTCGGGTTTGTTAAAGCGAATCTTCAACTCATCAGCATTTTATACCAGAATGGCGACTTTTCTGAAGTGAGCATTGAAGTCTGAAGACTGATTAACACATCACACGTATGCCTACCACTTCCCCTGAAGGCCTGGCTTCGTATGTCAGAGAGGTGAGCACTGCCTCTCCTGAACCAATATTGTGTCCGAAACGTATCCCATAAGTACTTTTATAATTCCCCATAGTTCATTGGTTAAAGTATTTCCCCTTTGGACGGTGTCTATGCCTTTTTCGTTCCGAAGGAGTTAGGTTCTGTTTATGATAAAGACCTAAGCACGACTACAACATTTCAGAAAATATATATGAAGAATATATGAATGTATATATGTGAAAAATGAGCCCTCACTTTCTTTTTTAGCAAATTCTCTTTTAATTCATTTGCATGTCAAATCACAAAACAAATGGGTCCACACACAAAACAAATGGGTAAGTATTAAGTAATATCTTGAATAATATAAAACAACTGCTATCTTTTATATTATATTTTTGTTTAAAATATCTAAGAGAATACTAATGTCCTGATTCTCTGAAATTCAAATAAATATAAAGTATTTAATATGGTTAATGTTATAGTTTTTTTTTCAAAAAACTACTGTTTGGTTCACTGGTCTTTGTCTTTATAGTTCCTTAATTTAGACATTTTATTTTGCAAAGGGAGTCTCTAGCTATTCTACTATTTCTAACATATCTACTATTACTAATATTATCATTTTCATAAAATTATTCTCCATTATCTTTTTGTTTAATTGTCTTCAAGATTTCTCTATTAAAGTGAAAAATCTTTAGTCTATAAAGGTATAACATTTTGTAATTCCCTAATCATAATATTTTCCTAGAACTAGCCACTACTTTAATTACAAAGAGCTATAATCATCCAAAATTATTTAAATTAAAATGCCCTGTTTAAATTTCATGACAGTTTTCTTATATTATTTCTATTTTCAGCGTCATCGTTATGTTGATTAATTCTAATATTGATAGTCTTGATGATTAGTCCAATATATTTCTTGCAGTTGATTAAATGTATGGAATTAAACATTTTGCAAGACATGAATTCCGAATTTTAATCATATTTTCATTACTTAACATAGTACATATTTTACACTTACTATTATTACATTTTTATAACTCAATTTAATAATATTTTTGTGTGTGTTATCCTAATATATATTATATTAAATATTAATACGTTTTTGCTCTAATTTTCTATAATTTATAAATTCACATATTTTTTTGCGGAGGTATTATATCTGTTAATATACCGCTTGTTCTGAACTATACGTGTCTTATAATTTTTATTTGATTGACTACCATAGTAAAAATTATTTCCACATGTCTCGTATTTATCAAGAAAATCAGTTAAAGCAATTTCGAATTGTAATGATTCTTAGCCTTTCTATATAGGGACCTCTCATACATACAATTATATATTGCCATCTTTAAATCATTGATATAATACTGTCATCACAAATTATTACAACATCATTAAATTTCAAGTCATATTATAAGAATAAGCTAGTATTATAATTACCTATAAATGCAACAACCTTGAAAGTAGTAACCTCCTCCCCCTCCCCAATTATGTACTACTATCAAAAGGCACATTGAAACAAAGACATGCTATAAAACAACACACAATAACTTACCATTCATAATTATCACAAAATTTTAATAGCATAATACGCTGACACCTAATTATCTTTTATATAATCGAAACTCGGAATCATTAAAAAAGGACTATCAATTTCTATAAAATCAGATTATTCACGACCAATATAAAAGAATACCTATGTACTCGTAAGAACCCTTAGTTGAAAATATCCAGTAAATGGTAAATGTTTGATTGTAATACACATTATCGTCGAAAATAGTGAGTGTGCATGTGTTGTTATATTTGTGTTTGTGTCTTGCTACATTTAAAGTATCGAGAAACAACAGAGTTAAGGAAACAGCCACAAAACTGAAAGTCTAAAGATTTTATTTTTGTAAATAAATGATAGCACTATTTTGAATGAACATTGTTGTATAGGTATACACCATTGAATTAAGATATTTGCTTCACTATTGGATCAAATTTTTCTAAAGAAGTAAATCTTCACCAGGATCTTTTCATTTAAGCAGCATTCAATTCCGTCACCTCCACAATTTCTCCATCCCCCTTCCTCTTTTCTGCCGTTGCCACATGTTATATTTCTTCCTTTCATAACTTCAAAATATCCATTACTCATTGTTAAGTAGGGTTAACAGATATTCATAATTATGTTACAAATGAAAGCCTTCTTTGGGGCATTATATTTTCATTTTCTGGTAAATCTTTCTATGAAACATAATAGTAATTTCTGTTGAAAAAAAATGCGGAATTAGTAATCTCAATGGGTAAAGCCTACTTTGATGCATAATAGTAAATTATGAGTAAATAGTTAAAGCATTCTTTGAGGTGATAGTCAATTCGATGGGAAAATGTTTGTGGCATAATAGCCATATAAATGACTAAGGCCTCCTTTAAGGCGAAAGAATTACGTCAATTGATACAGGTTTCTTTGAGGCATAATAGTCACTTCAGTGGGTAAATTCTTCGAGCATAATAGTCACTTTAACTGGTAAAGTCTACTTTGTGGGTATTATAGTCATTTCGATGAGTAAAGTCGTCTTAGAGGCGTAATAGTAATTTCAACAGGTAAAACATTCTTTGAGACATAAATGGTTAAAGCCTTCTTTGAGGTGGTAGTTATTTCAATGGATAAAATCTCTGAGGCATAATAGTCACATAAATGGGTAAGGCCTCTTTTGAGTTATAATAGGCACTTCAACTGGTAAAGTCTTCTATGAGGCGTAATAGTCACATAAATGGGCAAAGCATTCTTTAAGGTATAAGATTCACTTCGACTGGTAATCTTTTCTTTGAGGCGCAAGAATCACTTCAATTGATAAATTCTTCTTTGAAACGTAATAGTTGTTTTCCAGAATTTGCGTCTGGTTTCTTTATTTCTTCCTATTTCGATTATTTTTTTCAGTACCTTTCAAATCTATGCTATGTTTAATCGATAGAAATACCACAACACTTTTGTTTTTCCTCTTTGCAACGACGAATCCGTTGAAATTTTCCCCTTCAAGGATATCTTATATATATATATATATATAAGCAGTTCAGTATTCACCATATACAGTGAAATTTATATAAGGAACTAACAAATTTATTTAACGCATTTAATATGTTTAGCAAAAAAAATCCAGTAATAATGTTTTATCACAATTTTCAAGAAATCAGATATCAACAATTTCATATACGTGCATTACTTTTAATTGAAATTCAACAATGTAACATTCAACTGAAAAACTAAAATAATTATAACATTAAGTTATTTTACACGAGCCCGATTTCGTGTGAAAAATAGGCCTAAAAATACAAGCTAAATGGGTCCTAAGTATATCAGTAATATCACTTTGAAATTACAGAGATATGAGAAAATTTTCAAGATTACTAATAATATTTCGATAAAAGAATCAAAACTTGCAATTTCCTTTTCAATAGAAATCTTTTTTTAGCTTAAAATGTGAAAGTATTGTCTTCTTTATACGTCTGCACGCGCGCGCGCGCACGCATATATATATATATATATATATATAAACTTACATGTAAAAGCTTCTCTGAGCCAATAATAGATTGTGGAAAGTGTCCTTGCTTGAATTTTTTTGAAGATCAAGTTATGTCAAAGTGCCAAACGTAAAGTAATTGCCCAAGATTTTCATTTAACATTATATTTAAAGATACTCTAATATGCGGTTGATGCTCGCGGCACAGAATGAAAAACCCAAGAGAAAGGCTGTGAACGCTTTAATACTATGAACTGCAGAAACCTTTAATCTGAAAGTCGTTGCTCTTCTGTTGGGATTGCAGTTGGTATATGGTATACAACAAATATTGTTGTTAATGGGACAGAAAGGTTTGTGAGCGTCTTTACATTTAAAAAGTTTTAGGGCCACGATAAACGAGTGGGTTGTTGTCGTCGAGTCATGAGTTTAAGTTCTGATGCAACTAAAAACCTATCATGTTACAAGGGTTGATGTTAAATCTCTCTCCAATAGCCCTCGAGATGCTTCAAAATACAATCAATCGAAATAAATCAGCCTGAAGTTTTCGAAAACAAACAGGAATCTAATTACCAAGATATGGCGGGTAAGATTCCCATACGCTACCACGAGATAGATGTTCCCTTTCCTCTGAATATTCTCTATCTCCCGGCCCACCTCGACTTCTTCCCAGAGAACAGGGGGAGGGGGGTCATCAGTGGTGAGTACTGAGGTAGATTCAAATTATTAAAATACAAGGTTTGTTTCAAATGTAACAAGAATAATTTTATTGCGCGTTTATGGCACATTGTCAAAGGAAACAGTTGATGGCTGCAGGTGAATTGAAGTTTCAGTTATGTATGGTGTTATAGAGAGTCATTGTGTTAACGCATCGTTACGCTCTCAATGCAGCAAATATTGAATAACGATATGAAATAAAGTTTTGTGTTAAACATAGTAAATGTTGTTGCGAAACTATGGAAATGTAATGCTAAAAGAAACTTAAGGTTTTTATGGTTCTACAAGTGGCACCATGAGTATATAAGAATGACCAACAGAACATAGGAAACGACCTGCGCAATGGACAATCATCAGCATGGGACACTTCAAGTCATATTGACAAAAGAAAACTCGGATGAACAAATCACGAGAGAAAACCCTCTTAATTCTGTTCTTCAACTCTAAAAGAGTGGTCTCAAGGAATTAGTTCCATATGGGCAGACAGTAAATTCATAGTCTTTCGTTGAAGTGCCCAAATACTTAAGGAAAAGAGTGGATAGCATCTTCTCAGAGATCGTCGGCAGTTAGATCGGCCTGAAAACATTAGACTTCACACGGCGCCGGAGGTACTTGAATTTCTATTCCTTGAAAACGTCACTGTGCCTTCTCATGCACCATACAGTCCAGACTCAAACCCATGAGACTTCTTTTTGATTCTTAAACTTAAGGAAAAAGCTAAAGGAAATCATTTTGGCGCAGTCAAACTAGCACAGTTCTTGACTGTGCTGATATGGTGTCCTTTTAGCTCCATCTCAAGAAAGCCTGCCCAGAAAACTTTGAAGCATTTCACATGATGAGTTAGCATAGTTGTATGAACAATGTCCTCACTGCTGGACTCTTTGTATTAATGTTCAAGGTTCATACCTCTAAACATATTGGGTATATTGCATTGTCTGTTCAATTACATAATTTTTAAAAAAAATTTCTTATTACTTTTGGGACATACTTTATAAATAGATTTGCCAGTTTTTTGAGAAAACAATAATTTCTACGATATATTGAATTATTTATTTTACTATTGCGCTTTTCGCACTAATATCGAAGTAATAAAACACATTTAAACATATTAATACGAATAAAAATTGTTAAAAATCATGCAACTCTAAATAAAATAGACCAAAATAATAACGCATTTGAAAAAACGAGAAAAATGGGAATGACAGTTAGACAGGCTAAAAGTAATAATATAACTTCAAATAAAATTTATTAGGAATCAAAATATGTGTGAATAAAATGTCTTCAATATTCATAAAACCATGAAATAAAAGTTCTAATACACAATGAAAACACATGTAGTAAAATACATGTTACCAAAAACCAGAGTGTCTATTGAAAATATGGGAATGAAACAACATTCACATAGCTATCTAAAAAGGTCTTTATATTTCTATACTATGAAATCGGTTCAAAATGTATTTCATTGAAATATATCGTACTCGAATATCCCACGTATTATGACGACGAAATCTATAAACTCGGTAATCAAATTTATTTTAATTAACTTCGCCTCAAACTATATAATGTGTTACTGATGACATCTCTCTTAATTTTGGGGTGCGGTCAAATATAATTAGAGTGACGCTGGAGGGATTTCCAGGTGAATTTCCACATCAGTTCAGTGAGGATTTTAATGCTCGCTTGGACTTATAATAGACGGCCACTTTAACTGCAGTGACTAGCATAACGTCCCAAACACGAAAACTTTAATTTTAAAAGGAATTTTTCAAACCTTGACGTTCTTTTATTTTTGACTTTTTCGTTTATAGTAAAATTTGTCTGGAGGCTTTAATAACAAAAATTCCATACTTTTTTGAGTATTTTTAGATTTATATTTTTGTAATTGTGAATGTTTATTATTGTTGCATTGAGAAGTAACACGAAGGCTTTGACGACGGACCTCATAATTTTCAGTCTCGGTCAAGTGACGAAGGCGACATTTGAGCTGGCCCTTCCCTCTCCAAAATTCCACACCATGCCAAGGGGAAGACTTGGGACCTTGATAGATTTAACGTGCATCAGTCCCGCTACAAGTCTTTGGTGGCATCAGAGCTCGAATATACTAATCGATGAAAACATCCGGCAGCGATTCTGCGATCATGTCCACTACGTTATCTTGGTCATATATATATTTTAAAAGTTTCATAATCTTCATAAGGCATATTCACTTAACGATTTCATAACTTGGATCTGTAATCTTATAATACACCAAATAACACGATATCGTTTAGTTTTAATCATTACTAAGAAATAACCTATATATATGTGTGTGTGTGGATAAATTTTATTCTGAATATTAATTGATTCTTACGTACATAATGTCGTAAATAACACCTATTTGTGTTTTCGAGTTGATTTATATTTCGTTTCAGGAAGCCGTGGATTGAGATAACCCGTGGTATCATAAAGTTTTAATTATTATCCTGGGGTATTGTAAGTTATAATTATTATAAAAATAATCGAGATAGAAACTTTTTATTTTTTTCTGAGACTCCTCTACATAGTAATTATCCAGAGTTTCTTGATGTTTCGAAAGTTATAATGTAGAACTAAAAAGATTGATTTTATATTCTCCATATTGAGGAATACTTGAATGTACGGCTTCCTGGAACCAAACAAATCAACATGAATCTCTGTAATTTATATCATTAAGTACATAAAAATAAATTAACGAGCAGATTAAATTTTCGGCATTTCGGTTATTTCTTACAATAATTAAAACTTTATCATAGCCGCTCATTTGTCATGTTCACTAAATTCTTTTATTGATTACCTCATAAGAACCGTTACAGAAAGAGATCAATATCATAATGGACTCTCCACTAAATACGGAAACCATTACATGTCAAAATATTTGAGCTATTATTTAATTTTTTCTGATGCAATACATAATCAAATTATTTAATCTTGAATTGATTAGATGTCAGAATGTGGACTAAAGCTTTGATAGAGATCGAAATTTCACGAAGGAAAAGTACATTATTATTTTCTGATCATCAAACCAATAATCACCTTCGCGTTTCATCCATCAATTAAATTCAGAGATTGCGAAATGGAATACGTTCCACAAAGAGATTGATCAACTCTTGACTCTTCCGCGTAATTGATGAATTCCTTCCAAAATAAGGTCATCATCGTAAAAGCTTACCGATATAATATAAGCTAATAAAATATTTATTCAACCACTACTCACTCTTCCCAACATGGGCAGACAACCATAGGATGAAAATGGCGCAAATCCATCGAGTGATAAATTCTTCCGCGCCGGATTCTTTTCGAGTTAATGTGGATAAAGAAAGATAAGGGCTCAACATTTATGCAGGTAATGGTGAATATTGAATTTCGTTTTGCACTTTTCTTCCGGAAATTTTCTCATCAGTTGTAATTTTCGATCAAAAGAATGAAGACTTTATGTTTTGAGTTAGGGTGATTTATCTGTGTGCGATCTTTTTTTCACGAATTCTGATGCATTGCCCTGTTTCGTTTAATGCACAAACAATATACAAGTGATTCTGCGAGAAACATATGGCTGCTATTGGTTTCCACAACATCGTATTCGTGGATGATTCTTTTTTTAAATACAGTATATTTTACTGAAATGTTTGTCTGTTTTCAAAGGATTACATGAACTTTCAGGCTTGTACTAGTTCTGTTATTTGGAAATAAGCTTCATAGTAACAGATTAAATGTGTTCTAATTCAATTATTTTGAGTAATAGTTCAACTAATAACTGTTTTTAATATGATTTATTTCGTTTAAATAACTAAGAATTAAGTTTGTTAAGGACACTGCATTTCAAACAGAAGCTAATTAAATCTGTTTGTTATTATATGTTAGGAATGAAGAAAGTATTAAACCTCTGTGTGTATATGAAAAATTATTTATAGATTTGATATAATTGGGGAAAATAATGCAATTATTTCATTTGATTCTTTTTGATATTTTATTTCAGAGAAATTTACAGTAAGAATGTTTTAATCCTCAGCCAAGTTCGAAAGATTATGTCAAAATATAACACGTCTAAACTATTTGTATCAGGCACACGTTTGCAAAATATACCATTTTGTGATTTTAAAATATGTCCATTTCCGATGATCAATTCAATAAGAAATTTAAAATCCCTAATACATTAAGGGAATATATGATACAAGCTATAATCTGGTTTATTGATAACATTTAAATCATATTACAATTACTGGTTAAAATGGCGGTGCAATATATAGACTTAGTTGACAAATAATATAACCGTTGTGACAAAAACAGTACAATGCTGTTATACAGATTGAAAATTTTACATAATAATTTGTAGCGAAATGTCTTTGTTATTATTTAGAGACACAGTGACGAAATAATAATCAGTCGGTAATATTTAACCACTTTATTCACACTTTTAATAAGCAATACCAATAAAGTGGATCTGTTAGCTAATTATAAAACAAACATTATAATGAAGAATTCTAACTACTTGGTCTGGATCCTATTCTAGTAGATTACTTGTCATGGGATCCGAATCGAGTATACACGTTTAGTACATGGATTCACAGCTTTTTGAAACGGTATATTGTTCCTAAATTCTTCGATTGCTCTATCTATTCTATATTATTCTCTAACCTCTTCTCACAGAGTAAATATCATTTGAATATGTTATTATTATCTCACAGAACGAGGTTCCAATATCGAACGTCGTAATAAAGTCTCCCACAGAATAATTAAAAGGGAATTGCGTCTGAGAACCTGTTACAAATTATTGAAAAAAAAACTTCATTTTAGGTTTTCAGCTTCTTGATTTCTAAAATGAAATATGTATTCGAATAATAAAAATGCGGCATATTTCTTAAAAATCTTTAATTGTGTTTGTGGATACTAAAGCAGGATAAGTGTTTATGTAGAGCCAACGAATTTTTTTTTCAGATTAAAATGGTACATTTTTTATGAATTTAAAAACAGACTTTAGTTTAAATTTTTGTTCAAAAATTTAGGATATTTTTTAAAAATATTTCCCTCATATTGAAATAAATTTTAGAACAAATAATTTTAAAATCTTTTACCTCTTTTGATTTGTCGAAAGAAGTATTAGAATATTCGAAATATTGAAAAAATTAGATCATGATAAGTAACAAATTTTTATAAACTTCTAAATTTAGTTTAATTTAATATCAATTTGTAAAAAAATTAAAATGAAAAGTTGAATTAATTTGAACTTTAAAATTTGTAATTAAATCTGGTTGGTCTTTTTACCCCAGAACCATTCCGTACATTTATTCAAGGATTAACTGTAATACCGGATATTTCACAACAGTTGAAAAAAAAATGATAAACAACTGTGGCATTAAAGAAATTTTTATGCGATCTTTACCGTTTCTAGTTCTGGAGTAATCTTATAAAAAAGCATTTGAAAAATAAGAATCAAAAGTCAATGATTTTCTATTGTTTAAAAACTCTTTATTCACTCGATAGTTTATTCCCTCCGAAGGAATATTAGCTGTAGTTTCATTTAATAACTTTTGAAAACGTTCGTAAAATACACGAATCGTGTTTTACTTCGAGTACAATTTTGGCCAATGACGTATTTTCAAAAAATTCTTTCGTGGAATTTAATATTGTTGTGAGCATTATTCTTCACGACGAAAAGCAATAGAAACTTACATTTCTTAGTAAAATAGGTTGTTAAAATCTGTAAGAGTTGGTATCGCTGAAGAATTAGAACGCCGTTTCTCTAAGAGTTTTTTATTGCATTGAATACATTTTGTATGACGTAGTTTTGTTGCCTTTACCTAAAGAAATTATTTCTCTTATTTTTAGAAGGCGTATAATGTGATCGACAATTATAGTGTGACTGAAAGAAAATATCTTCCTCGTGTATACGTGTTGGAATTAAAGTATTTAAATATTAGTACTCTCTAAAAAGGTGTAATAAAAGGGTAAAATTAAAGTATAGACTAATTAAAGATTTAGATAAATTCTAAAATCAGAATAAAATAGAACTTCAACACTCAAATATAAGATTAAAGAGTTGAATTTGTCAAATTCGATTTAGAATAAGAATAAAGAAAAAATATCGTCTTCTGTTTATGAATCTAAATAAATATAAACTACTGTACTGTATTGAAGACTATTAATAAATAGGACTTGTTTTCAGGACATCACATTTATTTGCGCACATCTTTTCAAACATAAATTCAAGACACAATTTTACACAAGCACCACTTTTTCAACGTTCGTCTTTACCTCTCGGAACCAAACTCAATACTAAACATCATATCCGTTGCCAGTAAATTATCTAAAATCAAAACTATGATCTGGTGTTGCCAAAAAAAATATCTTAATAAAGAATATTGAAAAAGGTATCACTTTAAGTTTAAATCGTCTGCTTTTAAAAGTAGAATAGGTAATGTCTTAAATAAAGTATCACATTAGATTAAATCGTCTGCCTTTAAAAATCGAACAGATAATATATTAAAAAAAGTATCACATTAAATTAAATCGTCTGCCCTTATAAGTTGGACAGATAATATCTTAAAAAAGTATCACAATCGTTTTTTTTTTTAAAAAAATTGAATATGTCACACTACATTCCTAAGAAGAAAAGGAAAGAAAGGTGGTATTTTGCTGAACGAAAGCAATAAGTAATTTTTTTTAAAAAAAAATGTTTTGAATTTTAGACCCGAATGATTTATATATTTTCAAAAATAAGATGGGAAAAATTATCCTTACACGTAAAATTGTAATAATTATGATGTAATTTCATTTCAAAACTATATGGAGAAAACCATGGAAACTCTTGACATTCAATCAAAAAAATAATTATATACATCATGTAAAAATAATCGACACTTAAATAAGTGGAAGAGATATACAAATGCGGCTTAAAATTGTTTTTCAAAGAATTGAATCAATGAATACTCCCTCTTAAAAATTTAGTTAGAATTATTCCTTTCAAAAATGACAAAAGGAAAATTTTCTCTTAAAAGATCATCATAATCTATTGTAATTAACGTCAACATTAGAAAATATTAACGCAAATGGTACTCCAGATTCGAAAAAGGTTCGAGTTAAAGAGAATAATTAAAAAAAAAAAAAAAACCAGATAAATATTGTTGTTGTGGTTTTGAATTTAAGAAGTGACATTTATGAAAACAAAACACATTAAACAGAAACAAAGATTTCTTTATAGTGTGCTGGAAACTGCACTGAGGAAATGTCGCAACAAGTTGCAGAGTCATTCGATGAGGACTTTACAGCAATTAATTAAGAATTTTCAAAATTGAAAATTAAGCACAAGTAGCACATTTTTATTCCGAGGGCCAATATATTTTTCAATCGTGCTAATTCGAGATTAAAATACGTAATTGGAGCCAGTGAATGATTTTTTTAAATCAATTCCTTGAGCTCACATTAGTGATTGCCAAGATTTTAGAAATTTTTTTTATTTGTAAAGGATTCTACTTCAGATTTGGAACAGAACAACTAATAAATTACTTTGAATTTGGTTAATTTAAATATTGCTAAATGTTTTCAAACGAATTCATGTTTCTGATATTCCTATAATAAATTATTTAACAATAGTAATTGATTTTCAAATACCCCAATACCAATAAATACCCAAAAACGGTTTAACGGAGAGAAAATACTCATTTAGAAAGCATTTTCACTTTAAAAACTAGTTTTAGTTCAAAATGTATAAAATATAAAATGTGAAGTGTTGAATGTGTAGATAATTTTTTCTGGTTTTATATTTACAGCATAGAGAAAATTTCTATGCACGCATCTGAATATTTATGCCCTGATAATGCATTTTTTAATTTGCGCTCATTATATCGATATATTTTTGCGACTGATAGAATGTAAACATATCTGATTAATGTTATAACAAATTTTTAATTTACATAATATTGAATATAGGTGAACTCTAATACTTTAAATTGATTGCTAAAGGTATAATATTGATTATACATATAAATTGCCTGAATGTTGCACAAAATGCTAGAATGCTATATGAATTTAAAATAAATATTAGATCCCATTTTTTTTTATTCTAGACGTTACACTTTCTAGAAATATGTTTAAAAAGGCTGCGAGCTTCAGTTCCTGACTGTTATATTGTGATAAAACTTAAAAGGAAGACTGCAACATGATTTAACTCATAAAAACCTTTTAAGAGATTGAGGTTTTTAGATAGGATCTTTTTATATCTTTTATAAGACGATTATTTGAATATTAAATATAAATCACGGGACATTTTTTTTAAAAAATTCAAACAGCACCGATTACTCAAAATGTACGTGAATTGAAAATAAATTAGTTTTATTTAATAAATGATTGAAATAGGCTGAACGTGAATTGTGAGAATAGCACATAATTGTATTGTCAAAATTTAGACTTAATCTTTCTTCCATTTGTTTCAGAAGAATATTTCTAAGAAATAATCGTAATGTCCACATACCTGAGGCTTTGTTAACGGAATTGGAAAAACTACGGAATACAAACATCCTTTTCCGAGTAAGAGAATTGAATCCATTTCAAATTAAAATTCTCATTTCATGAATTTACGAAACAATTGAAGAACGTTTGATGAAACACGCAATAGGAGAAAAATTTTATTACACAGGTCTAAAATGTAATCCACTGTTTCACATATTTGAAATAGAAATAAAACCAGAAAGAAAGTAAATCGTAGACAATTACAAACTTTCTTGTTCACAGCATTTTTTATTGATTTTATTGATTTTTTTTTGTAAAGTATTAAGTTATATCAAACGTAAAGGGCAATAGTATGAAAAATAAAGTTCAATCTGTTTTTTTCAATTCGTTTGTAGGATTTCGGAACACGACTAAACAATAATTCAGGGATCAGTTCTTGTTTATGGCATCACGAAAATCTATTGGATTCCAAAACATTCTTATTCAGAATAAGGAAATTAATTTCTTTTCCAATTAAGTTTCTCTTTTGAAATGCTTTCAAAACAAATTGCTATAACCCTAAAAATACGTGTTGATTAAGAATTCCTTTCACTATTTTTCGGGACAAACGTTATTATTCCTTACATATATAAAATACTCTTAATGAAATAACACGATGAAATTATCAAAATCCAAAATTATTTCCTATGAGGTTTATTTCTTCTATATTATTAATCGAGAACATATTAGACAATTGAAAAAAAAATAATTCTAAAAAGCAATTTGGACAGAAAATACATTTTTATTTTAAAATGTATTTTTAAAATATGTTTAAAAATTGTACAAAGCAATTTTAAGCAATAGATAATATCTATTCAGCTTAGAATTATTTGGAATAAATTTTATTCCACATTAACTAATTTTCTTTAGCAATAGATTTTTTTCAAGAACAAAATAAAATTGAAACATATTGGAAGATTAAAGTTTTTAAATGAGTAATTATATTTGATATTTGAAAGCTGATACCATTAGTTTCTCAAATAGCTGTATTAAAAAAATCCCAAATGTGTCAGAATAGCCGAAAATTAAAACAGCTTTATAGCAAATCACTAGAGAATTCAGTTTTTGAAATTTAAGAAGAAAATTGGTGTTAATTGATGTGTCGTTGCCATCGGCTCTTTCTAAAAGGTCATTAAAGCCATTTTGACTCCATCGATCCTTTTTTCTTCCTTTATAACGGTAATTAATGTAATGTAAGAAGGATTAGAGCTACTTATATAGTGCCTACGTGTTCTTGTAGATTATCTTGTACACGAGCTATTTGAATTCCTTTAAAAGAATCTGTATTGAATCTGACAATGTGAAATTAATGTTTTAGAATATGTACATATAATCATCTGGTATTTGACAAAATCTCATTCTTATTGTTTTCTTTGTTGGAAATTTGAAAAACCTATCAAAATTCCACTATGTCTAAAATAAACATACTTATTGTTGTTTACGCTCACACATACAGTATATGGTTTTGAAAAATTACAATCGTGATAGATTTCCTCTAAAACGTTATTACATAATTATTTATGATCATTTATCAAAACTCTTCCTTCCAAAACCGTGTAAATTTATTTCTCTCGGATGAAAAAAGATATGATTGTTTTCGAACTTATATAATTACGGGAGAAATTTTTAAAATTGCGGGAAAAATGATAATTCTATTTAGCCTTTTGCCTCCAAAATAAGTATGCACATTATTCGAAAACAAACGACTATTTATGCGTGCGTAAGATTGTCATTAACTTCCAAATATTCATAAAATGAGGAAATAAAGCCCTGAAAAATTGTTATGAAAAACAAATTTTGATAGAATGAAAGCTGAAAAGAATGCCGAAGAATGTAAATAGAATGGTTTGCAACATACGATTGTTAAAACTGCCATGGTCATTGAGAATTCACTACTACATTAGGAAGACAATAAACAAAGATACTACTTCTTAGAAATCTGTTCTGATGACTTGCGAAGGATTTCTCGTTAGAAAGTGTATTAAAAAACTCATCTGCCTGCATTATGCTGTGAACGAAATAGAAACCTAGAATTAAACATTAATAAAAGAAGATTTAATTACATTCTTGGAACGATTCTCAAAAGTCGGCAGAATGAATCTTCAAAAGATTGGCAACAGTTAAAGAAAAATATCGATATATATAAGTAACCTCACAAGAGACAAAGCAACGTTAGAAGCACCATTTCGAGTATCTCTTACTTTTCAAACATGTATTTTCATTTATTGAATCATTAAGTATTGGATAATCGCCTGTTCGTTTTTCATCGCTTAGAGTTAATAGTAGTTATTTTAAATTTTTCAGTAGGATAAAGACAATTTTTGTTTTTGTTTTTGAAATATTAGTTCAGATTTAGTGACCGGAAATCAAGAAATCCTTTAAAATTTAGTTTAGTTAGAAGTTGTTCAGTATTAAAATGAATGTAATTTTAAATTTTCTGACCTTTTAACCTTCACATGTATAGGTAGCGTTTGGAAGTTGCATAGAGTTAATGCATAAAGTTGCATAGATATAATCATATTGTACAAATTTAACTTTTTTGAAAAATCTAGAATAACCTATTTAAAAAGAACAATGGATTCAAATATTCTGAAAATAATAAATGTAGAAAAGTATAACAAATATAATGGTTTGTACTAAAGCTGTGAATATTTAAGCAACGTTAAAGAGAATCATTTAAAGTTGAGTGAAAAATATTACATAAATAGCAAATAACTTTTATTTCATTTATTTTAATCTATTTTTATGTAGTATCAATGAAAGTTAGTTCCCCACGCCTATATTCAATGGGAGATCTACTTCTACATGTTGGCCACCTCTGAAAGTAAGGTGCTGATCACTTGTCACTTTGTGGTGTAATACGTAAACATACTTTTATATCACGATATTTTCTCAAGTTTTAATCACTTAAGTACTAACTTTCTTTCGAGTTTTACTATTTGAAGATTTTTTTTTCATGAAGGAAATTATATATCTAATATATGTGTATAGCTTACATCTATTCAAATAAAATACGTTTAAAACGAAGTTGCAGAGAAAAAAATACAAACGCTTTTAATTAGAATGCTATAACAATAAAGCTCAAGATATTTGATTTTGGAAAAAATTTTGAGTACAATGAATGGCACAGTAAGTTAAGACAAATTTTACAATTTACCTTTTTTTAATACGAATAAGAAGCATAACAAAATAACATTATCACTGATATAAGCCCATGGCGCCACAATGTTTTTAAATCTGTTCTACTCGATTTTGAGAGTGGATCAAAGGGAAGGGGACTTCAAAGTCTTTCGACATTCTAATGACTTGGATGGAACTAAGAAATCATTTAAAGCAGCCATACTCTATCTGCGTGCCGAACCTACAGTTGTCAGATGAATTCTGCCCGCCTCGAATCTTCAGGTACACCAAGTTGTTATGCAAAAAATATTCTTCGAAAATTGATTACTTTAAGACGATTAGGATTTTGATGGCTCTGATTATTTTGTAGTCCAAATAAAACAGTGTTCAGCAAATTGTTTCTAAGGTGTTATATTATCTGTCACTAAAGTGTTATATTATTAAAAACATTTCTAGTCTTTTTCATACAAATAGTTCAATGACACTTTTCCTCAAGAATCTCTTACAAGAGAAGGTAAATAAGCCTTTTTAAAAAACATCTTTGTAACCTCTACAAAATGTTTTGTTGGTGTTAATGTCACAAGATACAGAGGAACAAAGGTATCAATTATTATATTATAGGTAAAAACATAAAAAAAGGAAAGATTTTTCCCCCTTATTTTTTTCAAAAAGATTTATTATTATTCAGAAATAACATTGTATTTAGAACAAAACATGACATTTACAGTGAACTAAAAATGACAGATAGCGATATGTTTTACTGTTCTGTGCGACATTATAGAAAAGCTTAATAGTCATAATAGTGGGTGAAGATAAATAATGCAAAATGAAAAAAATGCAGAATTTTTTAACCGTGACAAAAGTTAAGCAGAATGGTTACTTATATTTCTCCAGAAAACAATAGAATAATTTCAAATTATATAACTGCACTATCTGAAGAATTTAAAATCAGATTTCAAAAAGAAAAATCAAGAATATGTTCTTGCTCGTAGAAAATCTTAGAACGAAAACCATCAATAAACATAACTGACTGGTGTATTAGGATGAAACTATGCATACTTATTTGATCAATTTATTGATATAAAAAACAATATCCACACGGAAGCTATTTTATGATATGAGAGGAGATCAGAAATGCGTCGAATTTTGAAAAATAGTGCCCGAACAATATCAGATTGTACAAAAGTTTTATATTATTCGTGTCAATAAGGGTACCCAATTTTTTTACTTTGTTCGTACCAACATATGCGTGTGAATCATCATACTCCAAAATTAAATATGCAAAGAATATTCATAGATACCTGCTTACTAGCTCTCATCTGGATGACGTTTTAAGAATAGCATGTATCAGTTACTAGCCTGATATGTATAAGATTGTTGAAAAGAAATGCCATTTCCAGTTGTCTCATAAGTAGTAGTAGTAGTTTTCATGAGTAGTTTGATATATATATATATATATATATATATATATATATATACACACATATAGTTATATAGTTGAACTTTCATTACCCCTTATGTTAAGACCCAGGAAGAAAGGCTGAGCATATATGTTTTAGAGAGTTACTATTTTTGTATGATTCCAACAGTAAAAGGAATTAATTTTAAGAAGCACTTTGGGATGTATCCTTGCATCTATTTAGCATTAAGGTCGGTATCTCACATTGACGGGCTTCCTGTACCAGTCACCTGTTAATTATTACCTTTAGTTGACGGAGAATGTATGTCATCTGGTAGTCTTGAGAGGAAATACATATGGATGCCTCCATGTTTCCATGAAAGAAAAATTCAGAGCCTTGTATGATAATGCAAATAGAAATGAATGAACTTATGCATGACTTAAGGTTAGGTAAAAAAAATAGAGCCGAATTAAATTAAAAATTCAGGAGTGGAGTGGTTAGCTGATGATGAACGTATTTCCATATACCGTGGCATATATTTTGAAAATACTTTTTTACTTTTCATGAAAAAGGTGGTGAAATATACTTTAGATAAAACAGATCAAGCTTTATAGCATCTTTAGATTTATATTATAACCCAGAAGATTGGCAACTTTTTCTTATTGTTTCTAAGGTGAGCTTTAAAGCAGTCACAATGGAAATAAATATAACTCCATTCCTATTAGATATGCTTCAGATAAAAAATAAAATTTTGAAATCTTGAAGACGCTTTTGAGTTGATGAACGATGAAAAGAGTGAAAATTTGTACTGATTTGAAACTCATTTCGAATTTCCTGGAAATGCAACGAGATTATACAAAATATTCCTGCTTTATGTACGAATGGGGCAAATTGTGAAAAGATAAATAACGTATACGAGAGGATCTTCACGGAAGTCGATAGAACCAGATGATAGAAATATGGTTAAACAACATTTAGCGGATCCCGTCACTCACCATTAAGTTCCAAGAGATAAAAAAAATGATACAATCTCTTTATTGAGACGATAAGACACTTGCGTTTATTCTCGACTAGTTCTCGAGGATATCGGATGCTAAAATAAAAGAAAGTATAATTAAAAGCTAAAACATTCAGAAACGTAGTGCAACATGTGCGCGCATGATTTTCATTTAAGGATATAGTGGAAAATTTTCTAGTGAATAACGAAGCAATAATCTATAAGAGTTCATTTCAAAATATTTTGAAATGCTTTAAGAAACTTAGGTTGTCACATGTCATCAAAACTTCGTTTCTTATACTCTCATCTGGGCTTTATTCCAGATAATACGGGACACTTGGTAATGAGCATGATGAACGATTTTACCAAAAGATATCTTCTTTAGAGTTTCCTTATCGAACGCAATGAAATGCAGCAATGCTTGCTGACTACTGTTGGTTCATGAAGAGAAAAAAAAACACCGAACAACAATATAAACGCTAAAACAGGGACTACTGCACTTAAATTGATACACTTAAAGCGTGTAGTGCTTTGCAAAATGTGGGAAATTGTACTGCAAGTAAGTTTAATTTTATTGTACCATCTCCTAAACTGATACTATAATAATCTATAAATACATATCCTTCATTTAACAAAAATAAAAACCAAGTATAAATTCTTACTATAATTTTTAAGTATACAAGAGTATATCCAATTGAAATATTAACTTTAAATATAGGATAAAAATAAAAGGCTAATTTTTTTTCAGTGTTGCTATCTCCGTCCCACTCATATAAGCTATGCATAGCATTCAGTCTGAAGAAGAACTGAATATATTCCATATTCGTATTTTAATCAAAGTCCAATAAATTATTTTTTGTTACTGAATAAACTTGAAATTAAGTTTAATCAAATATTTAAATTTATTCATTATTTATATTTTTATGAGTCAAGCCTTTCATTCAAACAGTGCTTAGAAACATTAGTTACAAAAGAAAAAGACATTCAACGCACCTGCCTAATATTTTAACTAATATTTGATAAATTTTTGAGAATATTTCTGATCAATATTTCGATAGCGCATTTCATCGTTTTGCGAAGAATTACCATTAGAAATGCTATTAAAAAGAATTTAAACTAGAAACTCGTTAGCGTCTTAAAATAGTTTTCTTGCGTTTTATTTTCTGTGTATTACCAACTTTGAAGCAAATTAGACTGTACCCATGAAATGTAGAAAAAAAAAACTTGATGGAATCCGAATAACTTTCCTGACACATACACAATTCCTTCTAAATATCTTAGTTCTATTTAAAACCAAAGTCTATAGCAATTTATAATTTAAATTGTTAAAAAAATTTTCTACTAAATTGTTTAATATATATATATATATATATATATATATATATATATATATATATATATGTGGAGGTTGGCGTCGGTATATTGTCAAGAACCACGCTCATTTAAGGAGGAAAAATGTTTATTTACATATGAAAAATTAAAGAAAAAGACGGACACGCATTTCCGCGTGCTTACACCTCGAGATCTAACCATCTAATCTAAGTTGAAGGTGGCGCTGCTGTAGCGCAGCGGGACAATTCCCACATATATGAAATATTACAAATTTGTTCTAACATTAATTAAATATTACGAATACATGGCCGAATTGAACAGTCCTTTTTTTTTCATAACAAGAGTATTTATTGATTCTTACTGAGAGAGTGTTATGTACTGATGAACTTAGTCAATCTTCAGCCACCAAGGCCAAAGCGGAAGACCATATGAAGATTACAGCAGAGGTAAGAAGATAAGAGAGAGAGAATTGACGTTGTTGTTTCGACGGGCACCTAGAGCGCGGAGTGCTCTTCAAGCCCGAATCTTGTGAAATACAACTTTCTTTGAATAAATGGTGTTGTCATGCTAAAGAGTAATGTTCAGGGAATATGTGGGACAAATTTCGTGAAAATCGGATCAGTAAAAAGTAAATTGGAATCAAAATGAAGAGTCGATGCACCAGTATAACTAGCGACTTCTGGTGGAGGAAAAGTCTTTGGCTGGTTGAAATGAGTGAAGAATGGAGATGGGAATTTTCTTTCGTCTTGAAGTGCAGGCGGATGCCTGTGTTGCTATTGGTTGGTTGGAGGAGTACTCAGATGCTGCTATTGGCTGCCCTCAAAGGAGTTTATTTTAGTATATACATGGTGGGAGAGATTTCTACCAAGAGAAAGAGAATTTCGTTGTGTTTTTGTTATATAGCAGGCATCTTTCAAAATAAACGTCTGGGAAAAAATTCTGGGGAAATATCATAATAGAACAAGGAGTCTGAAAGAATTATTTTGACGGATTTATTATAGTGGGAAAAAGGGATTAGATTAATTTTATGAGCGAATGATCTAATAAATAAAAGGATAATTTGGAATGGGATCAGGAAATAAGAATGAAAGAATTAACTCTTTACTTTTGAATTAGAGGGGAATGGGATAGAATATTAAATTATTATTGAGAGAAATTATTAAATTAAAATTAAATCATTATATATATAAGATTATTAAATTTATTCACTTTCTTTTTATTATAGATAACGACTAGTCTTTTCAATAAAATTACTTTGATTTCCACTTTTAACCTTCTCTTTAAGAATCACACGTGTTTTACTTCTTAGAAAGTTTCCGAACGCCATTTAAGTGCTAAGATAACAAAATCTAGGGGAACTCCCTTCCCCCCCTTTTCATGTAAAAAAAAATCGGCTCGATCTGATACTTTTTTTCTCTGCTGACACTTGCTGCAGAAAACACGTCAATTAGCTTGACACTTACAAATGGCTCAATAAAATAATATCAATAATAAACAGTTAATAATAAATAAAAAA
Source organism: Nephila pilipes (assembly GCA_019974015.1). Classification (NCBI taxonomy): domain Eukaryota; kingdom Metazoa; phylum Arthropoda; class Arachnida; order Araneae; family Nephilidae; genus Nephila; species Nephila pilipes. The sequence continues at coordinate 424,424 of BMAW01128637.1, read as the reverse complement.
AATACATCTTAATCAGAAACCTCTGTAAGCGATTGCACCCTTCTTCAAGTCCACACCAACAAAAGTATCGTCAAAAAGTTCCCTCTCTCTCTGTATATATATATAGTCATAAATTTATCCTTAATAATAGAACCTCAATCTGGCTAAGAAATCATGCAAGTCTCTATATTCCTTCCTGTTCGTACAATATAGTGTAATCGTCGTTCATTTCCTTAACAACATAAATCATGCACTGAGTTCAAGATCTTTGCAAAGAAGAAAATGATGATGTAGCCATAACATTCGATTTTATAAAAATTCTACCACTGTCACACATACCAATATAAAGTATTTTTTGTTTTTTGATTATGGCTTTTGTGGGTTCATTTCTTTGGTATAAAAGATCTGAAAACCGGCAAATCGATATTTTACATGTATGTTGACGACGCTTCTAAAATGAGGTTTGCTCTATGTTGCTGTGAATTACATCGAAAATAGTATCGGACTAGATATTACACATTCATATCTGTTTTTTGGTGGTTGCCCTGAACAAAATAAAATCAATATGTTGTTGACATTTATATTGGCTTTGACTGACTCCAAACGAATTGGGAAAAAAAAATCGAGTATTTTACCATACGTGTTCATTCATTTTTACTGAATGACCGCAATTTTGGAATCATCATCCAAAAAAAAAATACTGTGTGAAAATATGATTGCATCTACATTCCAAAAGAATACATTGATTTGGTATCAAACTTGTCAAACATTTACAATCATAAAACTGAAACCTAAAAGTATTCCAGAATTTAAGAAATAATGGCCGTTTTTATGTAAAAAACATGTCAACAAAATTGTACGAAAGAAGTATTCCAAAGGAACAAAAAAGAATATTTGCTCATTTAACGTAAAGGAATTTTCCTTATGATTTTGATAAAAAAAAAAGGCATCGTCTAAGTTGAGGAGTTATCGATGGAATAATTGAGAACTCATCCATGTTGATAAACAAATTCCAAACCTGTTTCACTTCCAGTAACCGAAGCATATACATTGAAAGTGTTAATTAAAAGTAAAAAAAAAAAAGATTTAAAACGAGTTCAGGATAACATTATCGTAGAGCATATGCCGATCTTTTGACAAATACGAGTATTTTATTAGCCAACTGCAGAAGTCGAAGATAATTCAGATGATAATGATGGATAGTACCGTGATAATACAAAATAAACGAAACTCTTAATGTTTATGATATTTTGTGATTTATTTTGATCTATAACATAATAAATATGACTGTTTTTCTTTTTTTTTTTTTTTTAAATTTTAAATACCATTAAACATTATTTCTTGCTCAAATAACCTAAGTCAAAGACACAATTTTAGGTTTTTTAAAAATTTATTTTCCACAATAAAATGAAAATTATAAATTATTTATAAACTTTAATGATTAAACTAAATATTCAGCTCAAACAATTCCATGGAAATTCGCGTGCTTGTACACTATATAGTTTTAATGAAAAATTAAACGAAAATTTGGCAGTAGGTATATTTTGGAAAATTTATTTCTATTTTTTTTGAATCTATGAAGAATTAACTAATCTTTCGTTATGCTAAGATTACTGTTTTAGAATGGTACCTTGTGTCCCAGGAAATGAAAGTTATACTATGCATATCTCACTTTGTTCTAAATATTATCAGAAATTTTACTACCTACAATTTTTAATAAATATCTACGTACTCAATTTTAAGATTATAATCAGTTTGTAAAAATTTTAAATAAGATTAATAACAAGATGGTTTATGTATGGTTTATCTTCATTATTATAATCATTTTGAAAGAAAAAAAATAAGATCACCAGTATATATCTAAATATTGTAAAGTTATTATTATCAATAGAATTATATTCGTAGAAATATAAACATATGCCAGCAAGACTATTATAGCTTGTGGTCTACCTTTTATTTTTTCACATTTTTTGTTATTAAATGTAATACAATCTTCTTTTATAACTAAATTAAAGAAATATGTAATTCATTTTCATAAGTATTAATATTAAATTTCTTAAATGTAACTTTAAGAGCTTTAATGAGGTCTTCAATATCTATAGAATTAAATAGATCTTTAAATTCGAAATTGTTGAAGAACATTCCTTTTTTCTATAATTGATATTCAGTACTATCTGTAACAGCTGAAGTCTTGCTGAACTTATCTATAGTATTTTGTAATAATTTTTGTTAAATTTTTCAGCTAATGTTACATGTATTAGAACCATTAGCTATTGTATAAATAGGAGTCCTTTGGAATTTGGATGTTAAATATATGAAAGGAAATATTATAATATTTATATTAGCTATTTTCTTAAACAGAACAGTAATTCGATTTGAAATTTCTTTATCACTATTGCTTACTTTTCTAAAATTATTATTATCAAGTTATATATATATATATATATATATAACAGGTCAATTGAAAAGTCCCCGGCCTACCATAGTAAAACACAATTTTTTGGCAAAATTAGTTTTTTTTTATTCAACATAATTCCCTTCAAGGGTGATACACTGATTATAGCGACCCTCCAACTTTTCGATACCATTTTTGTAGTACGATTTGTCCTTTGCTTCAAAATAGGCCTCAGTTTCGGCGATCACCTCTTCATTCGACTAAAATTTCTTCCCAGCGAGCATTCTTTTGAGATCTGAGTACAGGAAATAGTCGCTGGGGGCCAGAATACGGTGGATGAGGAAGCAATTTGAAGCCCAATTCATGGATTTTTGCCATCGTTTTCACTGACACGGTGCATTGTCTTGGTGAAGCAGCACTTTCTTTTTCTTCAAATGCGGCCGTTTTTCGGCGATTTCGTCCTTCAAACGGTCCAATAACGCTATGTAATAGTCGCTGTTGATGGTCCTTCCTTTTGCAAGGTAGTCAATGAAAATTATTCCATGCGCATCCCAAAATACAGACGCCATAACCTTGCCAGCCGACTGTTGCGTTTCCCCACGCTTTGGAGCGGGTTCATCGTGTGCAGTCCAATCGGATGACTGTCGATTGGATTCGGAGTGAAATGAAGGAGCCATGTTTCCTCCATTGTCACATATCGACGCAAAAACTCGGGTTTATTACGCTTGATCCTCTTCAAACACTGCTCCGAATCATCAACTCGTCGTTGTTATTGGTCAAAAGTGAGCTCAAGCGGCACCCACTTTGCACAGAGCTTTCTCATACACAAATATTCGTGAATGATATGATGTACACGTTCAGTTGATATCTTAAGAGTGTCTGCTATTTCATTCAATTTCAATTTACGGCCATTCAAAATCATTTTGTGGATTTTTTTAATGTTTTCGTCGGTAACACCTCTTTTGGGCGTTCACCGTCTTCGGTGCTCATTTCACCACGTCTAAACTTAGCATACCAATCCTTGATAGTTGATTTTCCTGGAGCAGTGTCCGGAAACTCGGCATCAAGCCAAGTTTTTGCTTCAACTGTATTTTTCCGCTTCAAAAAGCAATATTTTATAAACACGCGAAATTCCTTTTTATCCATTTTTTTCGCAATAACAAAAGTTGCTTCACTCAAAATGCTATAATTCACAAACTAATGATCCGACAGCTGTCAAATTTATACACGCATCTATTGAGGGTTAGGGCTAACTAAAAACATATGGAATTAATTCTAGTAGCGCCATCTATGTGTCAGGCCGATGACTTTTCAATTGTCCTGTTATATATATATATATATATATATATATATATATATATATACATACTAGTGTCAAAAGTTAAGTATAACTCATAACTCTTAAATTACGTTAAAAGTTGAATAAGTATTGGTGAATTTGTCCGAATTAAAACTTTTTAGAATCATCTGTTGAAGATGAGAACATTATGCAAAACATTCAGTCGATAATTTCATGCGCAAAACACCTCCGCATGTCGGAATTAAGATAAACCGGTTCGCTCGGTATAATAAGTTCAGACAGATTACTTACAATTTATCTGCGAATTAAGGTTGTTAACGATTATAGAGAACAAATGATGGCCAAAGATGACGACTGGACTTGTTTGCGAAGGGAACAATAATTGGAATGCTCGAATCCAATGATTGTTACGGATGATCACAAACCGTTTGGAAGTTATATGAATAATGAAGGAAATCTAAGTCGGAATGGCGGGAAACTCGATAAGCGAATACAAATGATCACAAAGCGAAGTGTCTCGAATTCTAAATGTGCCTCAGTGTATGATTTCAAGACAGTAGGAAAGGTTGCAAAGTGCGGGGAATGTTAACCGATGAAATGTTCCAGGTCGGCTAAGAGTCACAATCGTCTTCAAAACCAATGTCTGATAATAACTGCGCGATGTCAGAGGGAAAGTTGTGACAGAGATCCGTGTTTTGTGCTCACCGCCCCACATGAGTGCGAGTTTCCAGGTCTCTATTCCAGGAGACCAGCACTTTGCTTTCCTGTCTCAACCGCGTGCGTCATAAATATCCACGTTTAAATTGGAGATTAGTACATCAGGACTGGAGTTTGGAGGCAAATGGCCAATGTGATGTTCAGTGAGGAATTTCGTTTTAGTTTGAACACTTATTCCCATCGGTTAACGATATTGCGAGAATATGGATCTCGTTATCACTAGGGAAATATCGAGGAAGGATATCGTTTTCTGTCAAGGGGAGTCATGGTGTGAGTAGGCTTCACATTGGGCAGTCAAGCAAACCTACATATCTTTATAACGGGTCTATGACTGGTAAAAAAAATACAGAGTTGAAATTCTCGAGCCTTATGTTTGTCTGTTTTGAGGTACTGTTGATCTTGACTATGGATTATAACCTGCCTGTCACCGTGCGAGCCTGATTGACGTTTTCCCTGAAATGAAAAATATTCAATGCATGTCGTTTTCTGCCCTCTCGCTTGATCTGAATCCTATCAAGTATATGTGGGACATGCTCGGCAACAACTTGAAGCCTTTCGCACCTATAAATCTTTGTTCCAGAACTGAAAGGAGCTCTTCGGAACCTTTAGAACTCTATGAGCCACAACTCATCCACAATGCAAGTTTGGGAAATCGTTGTCCTGTTTGACTTGCAGTCAGATGTGATCGCACCTTACTAAATCGATGCATCCCCTTCTTATTTCATTAGTATTTCTCTAAAGTGTAAACACGTTTTACACACCCTGTTTCTTTGGATAATAAAAGTGATTATTATCATTTTTTCGTATTGTCTTTTTATTTTATTACCGTTTTGCACTCGCTTATCCCGTTTCTTGACATTTTGAATATTCTGCTTAACTTTTGGGAACCAATGTGTATTAAGAATTAAAATTTCTGAATGAATTAAATTACTCATAAAAATGTCTTGGTATTTTAAATTGTTTTACATTCATACTCCCATACTTTTACTTTCATCTTAACTGTTTACTCTCATATTTTTCTAAGATACTGATGAAACAATTATTAAAATATATTGATTTGCTTTATTGGAAAACAATAATTGTACGATTTTTAGATTAATTAATTTCACCATTTTGGTTTTCACAGTCACACAAAAATAATAAAATCATTTAACAGTGGTAATCTGAACAAGACGAGTTAAATATATATATATATATATATATGATTTGAACATTTAAGGAGCCAAAATTACGTATTTTATAATAATTATGTTGCTACAAATAAAATTTATAGGAAATCAGCATTTGTGTGAATAAAAGATTTTCATTATTCTCAAAATCACGAATTAAGCAATCTAAAATTTTAAGCATAAAAGAATGTATTAAAATAAACGTAAACCTGGAATAGAATGAGTACGCACTGAAAATGCTGAGAATGAAACACAAAAATATCACATTACTGTGAAAAAAGGTCTTAAAATCACGTAACTACTAATTCGTTTCAAGTTGTGTTTTTATCTAAACGTTAAGATACCCGAATATTCCATATATCGTGACGACAAAATCCATTATATAACTAGTAATTAAATTTATTTTTTTTAATTAACTTCGCTTAATTTAAAAACTTACAAAACTTAACTTACAAAATTTATTTTTAATTAACTTTGCTTCAAGCAATACTATTATTTTTTTTCTAGAAACACATATTTCGAAATTTTGATGCACAGTGAAAAATAATTAGAAGGTCATCTGGGGATTTTCCAGGTGCATTTGCACACTCGCCTGGAGATAAGTTTAATGCTCAGTTGGATTTAATGGAAGTCACTTTCCCTGTAGTAAGTGGCATGACATCACAAACATGAAAACTTTAATTTTAAAGGAATTTTTTAATCTTGTCGTTCATCTATTTTTGACTTTTTGATTAAAGTAAAATATATCTAAATGTTTTAACAACAAAAACATTTAGATATATTTTATGATCATATTTCATTCATATATATATATTTTATGATCATACTAAATGTTTATGATCATATTTCTTTGCGGATTCTTAAAGATTTCCATATCCTCATAAAGCATATTCACTTAAGGATTTCATAAAGAAACTACGAACTTATTATCCACCAAATTAACCCATATGGCATGCTCATTAAAATCCTTTATCAATGATCTCATAGGAGCTGTTTTGAGAGAGAGATCATTGTCACAATGGACTCTTCACTAAATACGGAAACCGTTACACGTCAAAATATTCGAGTTATTATTTAATCTTTTCTGGTGCAATACACAATCAGATGATTTAATCCTGAATTGATTAGATGTCAGAATGCGGACTAAAGCCTTGAATGAAATCGAAATTTCCCGAATGCAAAGTACATTATTATTTTCTGATCATCAACTTAACAGTCACCTTCGCGTACCATCCATCAATTAAAATTCAGAGATTGCAAAATGGAATACGTTCCACAAAGAGATTGATCAACTCTTGACTCTTCCGCGTAATTGATGAATTCCTTCCAAAATAAGGTCATCATCGTAAAAGCTTACCGATATAATATAAGCTAATAAAATATTTATCCAACCACTACTCACTCTTCCCAACATGGGCAGACAACCATAGGATGAAAATGGCGCAAGTCCATCGAGTGATAAATTCTTCCGCGCCGGTTTCTTTTCGAGTTAATGTGGATAAAGAAAGATTAGGACTCAACTTTTATGCAGGTAATGGTGAGTATTGAATTTCGTTTTGCACTTTTCTTTCGGAAATTTTCTCATCAGTTGTAATTTTCGATCAAAAGAATGAAGACTTTACGTTTTGAGTTAGGGTGATTTATTTGTGGGCGATCTTTTTTTTTTTTTAGTAAATTTTAATGTACTTTCTTCTTTCGTTCGATACAATGTGATCTGGCAAGAAAAGCATTGCTTCTGTTGGTTTCTCTGTCAATGAAGTAGTTCAAGATGCGATTTGTAATTGCAATACATTTTATTGAAATGTTTGTTTATTTTCAAAAGACTCTATAAACATTATTCAAACATATATTAGGTGTATTAAGTATTAATTGAAAGCAAACGTCATAGATAATGGTTAAATGTGTTTATTAGTAATTTAATATGTGAAATAAATTAAGAAGTAACTATTCTCTTATAAATAATTCCATATTAAGAAGTAAAAAATAATTTTGTTAAAGATATTTCTTAAACAAGGTACTAAAACAAATCTATTTGTTTAAATATGATAAGAATGTATTAAGCATTAAGCCATTATAAATGTAAGTTAAAAATGTTGGGACAACTTACGAAATTATTAAATTTGATTCTATCCGATATTTAATTTCAAATAAATTTACGCCAAATTTTTTTTCTTACCAGTTTTCCTGGATTATGTCAAAAAGTATGATGTCTAAGTGTTATGTGTCATTCATAAGTTTTTTAAAAAAACATTATAAAAATTTAGAATACTTCATTTTCAGATAATCTTTTCATGGAAAAAGGAATGGCACGTGTCTTAAAAACAAAGGGAAGGTACGATAAAAGCTACAATCCAGTCTATTGATAATTTGTAAATCATATTACAATATACAGCATTGAGTATCGTATAGCGTTTTATTCCGTAAAAGTATATAACTTATCTCTTTGAAATGCAAAATGGTGCTAGAGATTGAAAATTTCATACATTTATGTCGGTAAAAATAAAAGAAAGATTTATTTATCGGATTTTCAGAATCTTGCTATATTTAAGTAATCAACATGTTTCATTTTTAAAAAGGAAACCTCAATTGCACATATAAATGCTAAAACAGTTTACGTATATAAATAATGTGTATTTATTCAGATAGGAATAAATAGATGTAATTTGTTCTATGAATTATTTATTATTTATTGAATAATGTAACAACTATTTAGTTATAATTTATTCAAAAAACAGGTGTTATTTATTAATAGGTATTATTTATTCTATTCGATTAATTTTAAAAAAAATTATAAATATACCAATATATAATTTTTTAAAATATAAAAACAGTCATTAATTAAAATTTTCATTTTTAAATAAGAAAGATCTTATAAAAAATATTTCTTTTATATTGAATTTTATAACAAATTATTTTAAAATTCCTGATCATATCTGAATTAATACTTGCCTAAAATGTTAGAAAAACGACATAAATCATATAATTTCGTAAGTCTTATGAATCATATTTGAAATTCGTGATGATATTGTATAACCCAGAATCACTCAATACATTTTTATACTTTCATTACTACATTATTTACATTTCATTCCAGTTCTTGTGCAATCTTGCTTACAAATCACTTAAGCGGGAATTGGATCTGATTGATTTTCTATTGTTTTAAATTTTTTTCTTATTATCTTGATTGTTTTAGTTTATCCACCTTGAAGAAGTATAGAAGTATTAAACTTTAATTTCATTTAATATATATTGAAAACGTTCATAAAACGCATGAATCATTCTTTACTTAATATGCTGATAACTAACGTAGTTTCGAAAAATTCCCCTTTTATAATTTAATGCAGCCGTGTGAATTATTTCTTCACGGAGGAAAGCAATTTAAATTTACTTAGTCGAAGAATCGAAAAACAGGTTTTCAGAATCTATGAGTATTGATGTTGCAAAAGATATCAAATGCTATACTTTTTTTTTACTTTTAATGTATTGAACCCGTTTTCGATGACGTAATTTTAGTTGCCTTCTCTTCTCAAGAAAATATTTTCTTTATTATTTGTAGACTGATGTTTATAATGAGTTGGAAGTTTACAATACCGAGAACAGTTTTTTTTATTTACTTATCTGAAATTTTATCGAATAATGTCCATATAATTACAGGATTTTTAATATAAATATTTTTCTATTTTTCTTGGATAAATTTCAATGTTAAAGTTTCTGTACTAAAAAGATACAAACCAAGTGTGAAATTATTAAAGCATCATGGTAATTAAATTAGCAGACTAATGAAAAATCTTAATATTACAGAACTTCAAAACACATACTCATATATATATATATATATATATATATATATATATATATATATATATATGATCAATGTGTGTAACTTAGTTTTGATTAGTCAGATTCGAATAAGGATAAGAAGAAGGGGAAATATCACCTCTGGTTAGCTGAAGTAACATAACTTATATTTCATAAGAAATGAAAGAAAAAGTTATTTATTTAGAGTGAGTAGTTAATTATCTTCTAAGAACTGTTAGATCAAATACAGAATAATTTACGTTTTCAAAACAAGAGAAAAATCACCCGATTCTTAATTCTAATAATTTTGAAGCATTTCTTTTTCAAAACTGAGGAGAAAAATTTGAAAACATTTGGCATTCTACCAAAACAAACTTATATACAATGTATAAGAATAAAAGATATTTGTATATGAAGGCGAGATACACAAGTATGGACTAAACGTTTTTTAAAGAAGTGAATTTTTGAAAAATTATTTCATTTAAAAATAACAAAAGATAGCGTTTCGCTTAAAGGCACTGTGATCTATCGTGATTAATGACTTCAGCAGTTGAAACAAAAAAGGCAAAAGTTTCTCCATTTTCACAATGAGTTTCAGGTTAGAATGAATAATCTAAAAAAAAAAACAAGTTTTGTTATTGTGATTTCGGAAGTGACAATTATGAAAATAAAAAACAAAAACAAAGGCTTCTTTATAGAGTGATGGGAAACTGCACTGAGAAGTTGTCACCAGGGTTTATTGGAATTAAAGACTTTATTGGAATTAAAGACTTTATTGGAATTAAATTTATATAGAAAAGTTGGCACAAAAGACACAAAACAACATACTTACTCTTTCTTTACACGATTTTGAAATAACACGGTTCACCAAAAGACTTTTAACACGAATTTTTTGTTATAACATGAATCCCCCTCTCCTAATCCCACCCCCCCAATTTTCAAATGCCGTTTTTACCTCCTAATACCTATTCTTTGATACAGCCACTTGATCAGGGTATAATCGCAGCATTTAAAATGTACTACTTAAAGCAAACGTTTAAATACATTTTAGACTCACGGAAGAAAGAAATTTGACTGTTGTGGAAGCATGGAGAAAGCTTACGATTATGGATTGTGTTAGACATGCTTCATTTATCATTAAACAGTTGTGCCAATCGATTTTGAATGCTTGTTGGAAAAAAAAGTTACAGCTTGCGTCAAAAGTGGAAGTTTCGTAGAACAAAAATCAGCTGTGTGTTCTGAAATTATAACTCTATCAAATGCAATTGGTAGCGAAGGTTTTAGCAACATGCAAACGACTGACTTCGAATAATTGATGCTAGAAAGCCCTTTGGATGAGGACGATTTGATCAAATTTTTGACAGTTTATGCTAATAAAGAAGTCGATATTGACGAAGTCGAAGATGAAGTTCAATTATTAACAGCAGATTTAGTTCGCGAAGGCTTCAAGCTGCTACAAGTATTGAATATTTTCTTACTCATGAACCTGACATAGAGCGTGCATTAAACTTTCAATGTAATCTTAAGTTTTATGTAACAGGATATCAAGAATTATATAAGCAACTTGAGAAAAAAAACACCCAGAAGCTATTAATAACGAAAAAAATTCTTCATTTGAATCAAAGCCGACAGTTGGGCTAAGCATATCTAACACATCTACTGATGATAGCATTTTTAATCCAGTTCGTAATAAACGTGCACGCTTGTTATCAAGTAGCGATGAATAGTTGTTAGTTAGTAGTTTTATTCCTAATTTCAATTTCAGTTTTTATATGTTGTTTATACTTACAGTTTAAATTTTCACTGTACATTAATTAAAACTTTTTGTAATAAAAGTGAATTGTTTTATAAATATGTAATATGGATTTCTTTATTACTTTTTTTGCACGATTTCTTGGGAAATCATTTAGAATTTTTTCATCATACACAATTTTTTAAAGTTGAGGAACATATCCCAAATTTACCATATGCCGCATGTATTTTTTATACTAATTTTTTTGCGCGATTTTCCGAGAAACTTATCTACCGTGTAAAAAAAAAAAGAGTTGGGTGTAACAGAAACAGTGTCTGTTTCACTCGTACTTTTCAACTTTTTAAGTCTTAATAAATAACGAACACTTGTGGTGATAGAGTGTGAAAGAAGTAGCAAAGAGGCAAAGTAGCAAAGAGGTGACTAAAATGGGTATTCAGTGTCTGGGAGAGGGCTATAGTCGGGCAACCTGCCCCTGGTGATTATATCAGGGAATTGGTTCTCCAGGTTGGGGGTTGGGAATGGGGCTTACAACTCCACCACGGAAAAAACTTCTTGTTACGAAATCTAGAGAATAAAGTATCCGACCGTCTTTGGACTGCATGGAATAGAATCCTGAGGAAGACCAGGACCCATCCAAAGTTGCAGCACCAGTGAAGAATAATAATATGTATCAAATCAGTTGAATTTTTTTTAAAAAATCAGTGTTATAAGTTCGTACTTGTGATTGCCAAGTTTTCAGAAAACTTTTATCTTTTTGTAAATTCTTTTAATCTAACGTTTGTATTGAAAAACGAATAAATTATTTAAAATTAAGCCCATTTAGAATTAGATACATGTTCAAATGAACGAAAGCATTAATGGTTTTCTTGTAACTTATTTAGCAGAAGTAACTATTTAAAAGACATCGACATTTATGCGAATATTTAACACAGGTTGAACGGAGAAAAAACATTTATTTATATCAGTTTACTCTTTCATAATTTATGTGAAACAAAACTAGATGCATCACTGTAACTATAGCTAGCTTTCCTTACATTTAAAGCAACGATAAAACTTATCTCCTTGTGTCCCAGTATCGCTAGAAATTTTTTCTTATTATATCAATATGCTTTTGATCCTGATGGAATGCAAATGTAAAGCGATAAATGCTATTAACATAGTTTACTTTACGAATTACTAGAAATCTGTGCATTATAATCCTTTAAAATTCATTGATGAGGATTTGCTGCAGTTTATTTATGTACATTATGCAAATGTCTTATATAAGGCTTTTTTGTGCTTAGCAAAAAGCATTCTGTCGTTTTCTTTTGCTTTTGACATTGCATATTCTAGAAATTTGACTAAAAAGCTTATGATTCTTCAGTTTGTGATTATGGTAAAGTAGTAACACTTGATTGAAAGATTACAACAGGAGTTTACTCCTAAAATAACGTAAAGAATTCTTTTCAGAAATTTATGTTTTAAATAGGTTTTTTTTAAATATTTTTATAAGGTGGTCATTTGAATATTAAATTTAAATCACTTGATATGTTTAAAATTCAGACGACACTGATTGCTTAAGGTACATGAATACAATGAAATATGTTTTTGTTTTTAAATGAAACAGTAAAATAAGTTAAATTTGATTCATACGAATACCACATAATTGTATTGGCAAAACTAGGCTTAATCTTTAATCCATTTGTTTTAGTGCAATGTTTATGATAAATAATGATATTGTATATACCCGAGTTTTTGTTAAGGGAATTGTGCAAATCTGCTGAATACGAAGACTTTTTATCAAGTACGAAAATTAAATCCAGTTCTTATTCAAACTCAGAGTTCGTGTGTTTCCAAAATGAATAAAAAAAATTGACGAAATACGCAATAGGAGAAGAATTTTACTACACAATCCAAAAATGTAATTCATTGTTCCTACAAGCATTTGAAATAGAAATAAAACAAAGAAAGAATATTATTCGCGGAAGATTTAAAACTTCTTCACTTTTATTACATTTTTCGTTGATTTAAATTTGCTTCCTTTTTTTTTAAATTGTTTTACTAGATTCAATTTGAATGACAATTCGTAGATTTTAAAAAGTAAGTTTAATCTCTTTCACGTTTGTTGATTAATGTTTTTGGAGTCTGCCTTGACAATAATTTGTGGTAAAGTTCTTGCTTATGTAATTACGCAAATGTATTGAATTCAGAATATATTCCTTTTTTTAATAAGAAAATTAACTTCTTTTAATTTAAACTTCTCTTTCCTTATGCTTCCTAAACAAAGTTCTGTTGGTTGAAACAGTACATGATGAAGAATTTTCTTGAACAATACGCAGTAAACAGATTTGATAGTTATGAGTAAGGCATTTCCTATCGCAATATAAAATAGATGTTTGTTAAGTTCGCTGTTTTATATAAAACCAAGGAGGTTTATTGTAAAAGAAAAGACAGTAAACACGATCCTCTGTCATTTCTCTAACAGCAAAGGGACGTCTTATATCAATCTTTAATCTAACCTACCCAACCTTACATCATGGCTCAGCCACTTCCTACAGCCTCTTCAATCCTTCCACTCTTCAGCTCCTTCAACTCTACTCTTCAGCCTCTCCGTACAGGTATATATTCTTCAACTCACCACTTCATTTCTACGCATTTACATAATACCTTACGTATGACGTTTCATTTTGAAGGCAAAGAGAGTGCTTAGCAAAGCACACTCACTCAAAAAGATCCCCTGGTAGTGAAGAGAAACCGCAATAGCTCAATGCAATCCCTCAGAAAATGAAACTGATTTATCGTTGGTACAAAACCCAGCGTGAAGTTACGATTAAATTCAAATGCCTACATCAGTGGACGTTATCATAAGCTGTTTAAGTTCTGAATAAAGCTACTTAATAATTGGGTCGAAATTTATACCCTATTTCCCCTTTCTAATAAGCTGAAAAGTTGAGCTTTCTGAAGTCATTATACTGCTCTAAACATGGCTAGTCAGGCGTAGCCAAGAGCTTACAAAAACTACTGTTAATATTCAAATATAAATTTTATTAACAAAATCTGCTTTAACTTCTTATTCATAAGCCGGAGACTGATTCTTCGGCTTCTTCTAGGTTGTCAGGGTCTGAGCACCTGAAATGGACAGTGTACATCATTTGTAAAGTTTTAAACATTAAACATTATCATTCGCCTGTTCATCTCTTTTCCTTATAATATTCAAAATTGATGAATGACGCGATCTTTGGTCAAAGACAGAACAATGCAACGAACAGCAGCGCTAAGTGTTAATATTAGTCACGCGGTGATCCTAATTGCATAAGATGTGAGCCAAATGTATAGCTGCCATACAGTTATGATTATACACAATTCATGCAAAATAACAAGACAGCTACTCTTAAAAACAAGTCAATGCATAACAAGTGTTATGCTTTAACAAATGTTTACAATTTAAAAGTTCTGTATAACAAAAATACTTTCCATCAGGAAGAATCCACCAACTTGGTGACTTACAATTTAAGAAAATTTAACTTTCCATTAAGGTTCTCAGCTCTTAGTGGAGCCAGAAGCTGTTTGCCGTATTGGGAGTTGAAGCTGTAAAATCAAAGACTTGCTCTCCCAAAATATCATCTCGTCAAATCAAATGGAATAACAAAGATAATACAATATTTTAGTCTCGCTTTTCGCTGGACGAGAATCTTGTTGAAGAACACCTTCTAGACTGGAGATCATTTGACATCTGGAACCTTGCTGTAGACCTTATTAGTTAGGCGTGACTCTAGTTGGCTCCTTGAGACCCTTGTACTTAGGCAGCGGTGGGATCCCCTGGTCTGCTTCTTACTGTTAGCTATTA